>VYZW01058384.1:2961-44560 GCA_013401315.1 Balaeniceps rex | reverse complement strand
GTTCATTAAAATCTTTAATTTTATCATCTTTAATGATAGGGCTGGTTGAAACGTTTTCAAAGGGGAAGGGTATTTCACAACAGGCACAAAAATAATTTTGTTTTCTTGAACTTATATTTTTTTTTTGTGAAAACAATCGAGAAGGAATTGCCCAATATCAATATTCTTGGTTTATTTGAAAATGTGTTTCTACAAATGTAATTCTTGAATGGTCTTGAAGATATGTTCAAGCAGATATGTTTCCAGCTATGAAATGAAAATAACCTAGGCATAGCGACAGCTGTTCTCCTTGCTCTAATCAATGCTTGTGCTCTTTTTCTTTCAGTTTCTCAGAGAGATCCCAAACCACCTTGGCCAGGTGGGAGAATAGTTGAAGCGGTATCTGTGGTGGGGTCTTCCCCCACTTACAATGTGTCCTGGGTGATGTCTGGCTGTGGTGCAAGTCTGCCCCTTCTCTCTCCAAGGTGGGGACAGTGAGTAGATCATCTCAATACCCTGTAATACCTCTTGCAGTTCCCCCTGACATGTCTGGAGCTGGTTGTCATCTAAGACAGGACATGAGAGGCAGTGGAGGATAAGACTGCAGCTTGGCAATCCCTGTGCTTTCATTGGAGTCTTCTCCTCTAGGCATTTCAGATGGGCCATGTTCAGACTGTTTAGACTACTGAATCCTGCACAGATGTCTGTACTCAGTAGATGGGCTGCAGTTCCAAATTAAGATACTTAATTTCACTCTCAGCACATGAGTGTTTTGAGTTTTGCTCACCGTATAGGATCTTGAACATATATTGCAGACATCTTAGCGAAGGTATCCGATTCTGGTATTGAAGTTCCATTGTATGAGTGAGATTCAGTTGCTAAACCAGACGTGCTTAAGATGTTTCAGCTAACCTGGGGTATGTAAGATATGCATGGGACACCAAGATGTGATGTTGGACTAGAAGGAGATCTAAGCTCTTCTGGAACAGTGGATGGAGATGAGCCAGAGATGCTCCCAAACACCTTTAATGACACCAATTACCACAACTGGCAATGGAAGTCCACCATTGTCCTTGTTTATTGAGATGGTTTCTATTCTGCAAGTCCCAACAATGAGAGAGGAGGCACAGACATAGGCTGACCAGATCAGAGTGCGCAACATTAAAGGCCTGTACTGGCAGAGAATAAGTTCTGTAGAAGTTGAATTGTATCCAGCTGACCCAGCAAAGCCCTGAAGGGAATGGAACCAGGCAAGGGAGAAGCTGGAACGATGCAGCCTCTTCTCCTCTGCATCAGCCAGCTGTTAGTTTGGCTCAGTTATTTCACCCAAAGTGACTTGCTCAGGTGTCCACAGGAAACCTCCTTTCAGAAGAAGGTGAACTTCAGCCTGCTGTAACTTAACTTGGTTTCTCACCTTGTGATCTCTCCTCTTTCAAGCAAATGCAAAGGAATGTGTCGTTAGTTTTGAGTGCTCTAAAGACAGCTAGATTCTCCTTTAAGAGTTGGCTAAGATCTGAGGAAAATTAGGTCTGGTTCCCAGAGCAGCCAAGTCCTTGCATTTCTTGGTGAAATCCATGGCTTTGGTGAATTCATCAATCACCTACCAGGGTTCAGAGACGTAGTCCGAGTCAGCACAAAGGAAAAGACTGACACAATCCAGTTTATACCTCAGTTTTCCCAACATGACAACTGCTCATCAGCAGCTTGGACTGCTGCATTGCAAAGCCCAAGTCTAAGAAGTCATTCAGTAAAACAGTTAAACCACCGTTCAGATCTAGCTCTTTTGTAGAAGACAACTTAACTAGCACAGCATAGAAGGATTTGACTTGTGAAAGCTTCTCCTGGAAAAGCCCATTTAATTGTCAGTGTCAGATGTAGTATTTTGACACAAACCACCAATGGTAAAGGCAAGGAAGAGAATACAGGGGGATATTCGTGAGGTTTAATGTGCATAAACAGAGGTGTAACTAACAGAAAGAGGGGAAATTTTCACTCTTGTGTGTAGCCTTAACAAGACTGGCATTGGAATGCTACGTACAGCACTGATGAGCACATTCTTCAAAGGAATTTAGAAAAACTGGGGAAAAAAAAGCCATGAGCACGATTATAGAGCTGAAGAAAGTGCCTAGAAGAGAAAGATTTAAGAAGCTCAATCCATTTAGCTTATAAAAAGAAGATTAAGAGATGGATTGATCACAGTACCTCTCACCAGGAAAAAAAAAATAGTGCTTAGCACTGGTGGGCTTCTGCATCTCACAGAGGAAGATGTAAGAGAAACGAGTGTGTGATGCTGAAGCCAGGAAGACCGAAAACAGAAATCAGTGCATGCTTTAAAAATGAGTGGGCTGATCTTTGGATAGATTCAAACCAAACCTGGCTCTTTCTCTCAACCGAGCACATACTGTTCTTTAATACAACTTGCTGCGGTCCTGACAGGAATATCAGCTAAAATCTGATGTACCGGCTGTACATCGTACAAGAAGGCTCAGTGGTCCCCTTGGTTTTGTATTCTTGAAATTTGCTCTGCAAAAGCCACGGCTCAGGTCTGAGAGACTTCAGCTGTTATCCGGACACTTAACCACATGGTGGCATCATTGTACCACAGAGAGACTCTTTTTCCTTTGAAAAAGGAGAGTTTTAGTGGCAAGGGAGAAACTAGCTTAAGTTTTAGAAATTGGGCTTTGGGTGAACTCTAATATGAAATATCATTGTAATTCAGGGGAGTTAAGATTTTGATAGTCTCGTGGAGACTACAGGATGAAGTAGGAAAGCTTTTTGCTTTGATGTTGTAGCTGTTGTCCAGGCTGCCTTGAGTTGGTCCTTTAAAAACACCAGTACTGGGGCACAACTTGCTTGTGCTTGGTGCTGTATGAACTATTTCTTCTGTCATAATTAAAAAAGGTGTTTTTCCGTTGCTTTCCGTTGTGTGCATTGCCTATGTTATGTAGGTATAAGTTGGGAGTATTCAATTCTGTTTGAGCTCTGAACGTGTTCTCCTTGGGTCTTTCAAGATCATTGTTCCCAGAGGTGTCCCTCTGCTGCTGGTGACATAGGGGTGTCAGCAGTGGGGGTCTTGACTGCCAATGCCTTCACGTGAACCCTCTCTGTCACACAGAGGTGCTTTGCTTGGGGAAGGCTCTGAGGAGTATGGCCACCTCTATGTCTCCACGGAGGATGTGAGAGTCAGCCTCACCATTCAGAGATTGCAAGAGTCATCTCCACCTATTGGAGGGACCTTCCGCATCCACTTGGCCAATACAGTGATATCAGGTAAGAGAAGATGCAAGTACAGGTCCTGGATTTCCTTTGCAGGAAGCCAAGTGAACAAGAGACAATACTGATCCTTTGAAATGCTCAGGGTACAGGCTGGCAGGTTAAACCCATTGTGATAGTTGCTAGATCTTTTCATTTGATGTCCTTCAAGACAGGAGTTAAGGATTATAGACAGGGCAGTATTTCTAGATGGTAGGTATGGGGTTGTTCCAAACTCTATACAGCCACTATGAAATATTTGCCTGAATGTTAAAGAAATTTGGATCAGATCCTGAACTGGGATTTTGCATCCCAAGGTTTCATTATGCTGATATTTCTCCAGCATGTATACTTCTGGTCTTCTTGTATGACAAGACCCGTGCAGGTTACCAGGAAATTCATTCTATTCTAGGATTGCCAGGATTGGTAACTGGTTTGCAGATACCACAAAGCTTTTGTGCATAGAATTGCTTGACTTGAATTAGTCACCCTTCAGATGTGCTAGGTTTTCTTGTGTTTGGTTTAAATATTCCAAGAGGCTTAGAATGCAAGTGAGCAGGTTAATGTGACCAAGGCCAATGTTAAAGTTCTTGACTGAGGAACTGGTGCCACAGTTATAAAGTCAAATCATAAAATAAGAAAATGTAACCTTAGAATATTCATGAAATAACTTTCCTCCATGTTGTCGCTTAAGATTTTTCTGCAACAGCAGAGACAATGTGTGATGAACTGACCGCAACCCCCATTCCCCGTTCCCCTGTGCTGCTGGAGGGAGGAGGTAGAGAAATCGGGAGTGAAATTGAGCCTGGGAAGAGGGGAGGGGTGGGGGGAAGGTGTTTTTCAGATTTGGTTTTATTTCTCATTGTCCCACTCTGATTTGATTGGTAATAAATTAAACTAATTTCCCCAAGTTGAGTCTGTTTTGCCTGTGACGGTAATTGGTGAGTGATCTCCCTGTCCTTATCTTGACCCACGAGCCTTTCGTTATATTTTCTCTCCCCTGCCCAGCTGAGGAGGGGAGAGATAGAGTGGCTTTGGTGGGACCCTGGCATCCAGTCAGGGTCAACCCGCCACAGTTGGAAACTTCCTAGGTGAGAGGGGTGGGAGTGTGTGGGGTGGGGAGAGTCAGTCTATGAAGACGACTTTGCAGAGTCCAGTCCCAAATAAATGCAAATGATGTCCTATTTCTTTTGACATAAATACCCACAGCTAAAGCTGCAGATACAATAAATCTCTCTAAACCAATTCATAAGAGGGAAAAGCACAAGACGTGGGAACAGGGCAAAAATAATGGAGTACATTTTTAAAAGATGATATTCAAAGCAGGGTTCCTCTCTCTCCACGGATCCACAGGTCCTGCCAGGAGCCTGCTGCAGCACGGGCTTCCCATGGGGTCACAGCCTCCTTTGGGCATCCCCCTGCTCCAGTGTGGGGTCCTCCAAGGGCTGCAGATGGATATCTGCTCCACCGTGGACCTCCATGGGCTGCAGGGGGACAGCCTGCCTCACCATGGTCTTCACCATGGGCTGCAGGGGAATCTCTGCTCCGGTGCCTGCAGCACCTCCTCCCCTCCTTCTTCACTGACCTTGGTGTCTGCAGAGTTGTTCCTCTCACATATTCTCACTCCTCTCTCCTCTGGCTGCCGTTTTTTGTGCTGCAGATTTTTTTCCCCTTCTTAAATATGTTGTCCCAGAGGTGCTACCACCGTCGCTGATGGGCTCAGCCTTGGCCAGCGGCGGGTCCGTTTTGGAGCCAGCTGGCATTGGCTCTGTCGGACATGGTGGAAGCTTCTAGCAGCTTCTCACAGAAGCCACCCTTGTAGCCCCCCTGCTACCAAAACCTTCCCATGCAAACCCAATACACCAACCTTTCTGTTTTGAAGGAACATGACTTGCACACTGGTATTTCATGTCTCCTAAAAATGTAGGTTGCATGTAAAGAATTACTTACACAAAATTTCTGATGGTCCCAACTGGAAGAAGTTCCTAGGTTTTCTTAGCTATTAAATAGTGCAGATCTTCTGGCATTTAGGATCCAGTAAATTTCCCTCTGCTGTTTGTTGGCAGTTGCAGAGGTTTGAACCACAACAGCCTCGCACTAATAATGAAACATCTTTCTTTTCTAGGAGCAGGTAAGTGTGCTTTCCTAGGGATAAGGATATCCACTGCTTTCTAACGTCTTTTGCAGATGTTTCAGTGCACGCGTCCTCCCACCACCTCCGCAAGCTTTTGCAAGAAAACACGGATAATTCTACAGCTCCGTACTTCAACACCAGTGACTTCATCGTGACCAAAGACTCCAACTCTTGCTATGAAAGCATCTGGACGCTGACTTGGAAAACAAAAACTGGGGACTTGCCCAATGTTATCAATGTACAGTAATTTCTTTTACTAACACCCACTTTGAACCCCATTCAATGGGGGTCTTTGGACCTCATTCAATGGGTCTTTGGCCTTGGTTGAGTCATTCTGCCAGTGTTTGTTTTTATGAAAACACTCGTGGGACCTTAGGCAATCTGTCTTCCTATTAGGAACAGCAGCTTAAGCAAATTCCAGATTAGATGATTAAAAAAACAATTTCAGTTACAGAAGGAGAAATTACATCTTCAGAGCCTGTGCTTCAAAATGAGGAGGCTAGAATGTCATTTCTGTGCTTTTTTGCAGTTCTGCACAATAAAGGGACTGCTGTACTGAAATGAAAGCTATTATAATCACATGAATATTTCAGTACAGTAACTGAAGCTCAGTACAGGTTTGTGATGTCATTTATGGGCCAAGGAGGTCTTTTTCTGAGAACTATTCTTTATGGGTTCATATCTGGTTCTCATAAGTCTCAGATGAAGGTTCAGTTCACACTCTCCCATCTCAATTTATCATTTAAGTTTTGCTTCAGGTAGAAGTGTCTTTTTTGAATAAGGACTCAGACTGAGCTGCTTCCTTCCCCAAAAAGAAAAACTATTTCTTTGTATATCCAGCTTCTAAAAATGTAAAATCATCTTCAATGAAGCAATGAATTCTCATGCTCGAGACATTTGCCTGGATGGTGAAAAAGCTTAAACTCCATCTTCAGCTGTAGCACAGGCCTTTGTTTCACCCAAAGTCATGTTTTTGAGAAGCAGATGTTCAAAGCTATTTCCATGCCTAATTCCAAATGATATTACTTGAGTATTGGAAGTTTATTTGCAAATTTGGTTCCTGAATCTCTTCACCTCAGTTTCTTGCCTGCAAGGTGAGGATGGGAACAGGGAGAGGTTGTGAAGTCTTGGATAATGAAGATTTAGACCTGGAGATAGGAGTCATGGCAAAAGCTTGAGAAGAGGTTTCCAGGAGTTATTTGCTGCCTTGTAATGACTCTATATGAACTCTGGGGGAACGGTTTTAATTTAAAATCACACGATGGAAAGGGGTGAGAAATTTAAATTCTTTGTTCTTTGCCAGGTCTCTGCTGAAAACCTCACTGGTCTGAAGCCAGCTGTTTCCAGTCGTGTGGTTTATGATGGGGGTGTGTTTATTGGCCCCATATTTGGGGACATGCTTGCTACCTTCAATAACAAAACACAGGTGAGTCAACGTGCTGTCACAATTCCTATTGATTCACCTGGGTCGTGTAGATCCAGGAGTCTCAGAGGTATTCAGGTACCTACTTCTGCCACTAAATTCCTTCAGAAACCGACTGTTCTGTGCTTTGCCATAAACCAGTCAGATTGATCTCCCTGGTTTGTGCGGCAGGACTTTCCTCCAAGAGCTATTGCAGGTGGGGAGGATGCTCATCATGGGTGATGGAAGACAATTTATTTCTTTTGAGGCAGTGGCCAAGGGCTGACACCGTCTCTGGACTCCCTCCCTTGCTGGGTCTTATGGTGCTGGCCACCAAACTTGGGAATGGCATCTATTCATCAGCAGTGTTCCAGCTGTTACACTGATGGGCAAAATAAGTGAGGTGGTGGCTGTGGTACCAGTCTGTGAATTAGGCAAGTCCCTCAGTCTCTGTGGATCTCAATTCTTCATGTGTCTAAAGGGAGCAATGAGGGCTTCCTGGCTGAATGATTCTGCTGGATGGACAAACGTGTTGCAAACTCAGATGTTGCAGAGCAGTGCACTTTGCTGGCTTTGCTTCCAGCTAAGGCTACTGGGCACTGTAGTGATAACAGGGTGATGCTGGATGTGCTTGAAGCCCAGCTGTGCAGTGCTTGGGGCTAGGTAATTCCGCTTTTTTTGGTGAGCCTGTTCCCCAGACATGAGGACTGCCCTGCTTCCAGTGGCTCAACCACCCATGATATCTCTGCCATCTGTGGTGCAGACGTACCCTCAAGTAGTCCAAATGAAACAAGAAGAGCAGCAGCAATCAGATTTGCTTTTCATTTTTGAAGCTTTATTCTGACTTGCTGCTAGCAACAAGTGTAAAAATGTCCCTCTAGTTATTGTGTCTCTATTCAAGCAGAGTACTTTTCAAATCTGTGCTGCTTGTGTTTCTTGGGGACAGTCTGCTTTTGCTTTTTGCAGGCATTGGTGTACACTCCTGGCACATAATACCTGGGAGAGAGATGAAGAGGAGCTCTCTTATGCCCTATGCTTTGCCAGTTGACTCTTCTGAGATATCAAGATCTCAGAAGAGATAGATCTTTATCTCTCATTAGATAATCAAGGTCACAGCCCGGCTTTCTTGTTTCAGCATGAACAACAAGGAAAAAAAAATTGAAGGGTGCATGCTGAAAAGATGCATTTTGGAATTAATTCTAATTAGTCTTACAGAGTGTTTTAAATGTAATAAACTTGCTGCCAAGGCAGGGTGGGAAGAACTGGGGTATAGCAAGCAGGGGTCTTCAATGGATGACTAGAACAGGAGTTGGGAGGAGCTGCGGGTCCCACCAAGATGGGAGATAGGATCCTGCAGACACCGAGAAAGGTTGGCGATGCAGCTTCCAAAGCTGTGCTCTTTTTTGCCAAAGATTGGGCCCTAGCAAGCCTTGCAATTAAATTTGTAATGAGACTGCAGCAGGATGAACAGCTGTCTGATGGTGCCATGTGCTGGCACAGCCAGAGTGTTCTTGGTAGCTCAGTGTGGCTGCTGGTAACATTCTGCAGGTCTACCAGGTAGACGTGGCTCTAGAAAACCCCTCTGTTCCCTTCCCAGCTTTAGGATAACCTTCTTCTCTGTCTCCAGGTGGTGGTGGTGGTGAATGATGTCCCTGCAAACTGTTCTGGTTTGTGCTCTTTCCAGTTCAGCCAGGAATTGACACCCTTAGTCAGTGATGTGGAGTATTTGTCAGGTAACGGGGCTTTGTGTCAGAACAAAATGGCAAAAACACTGTTCTGTGAAAAAGATCTGCCAGATGCTGATGGTTTTGTATGTGTGTGCGTATTCTTTTGGAAATGTCTGATTTTTTGGAAGCTGCACTTTCTAGTTGGGGACTTCTGATCAGCTCCAGTCTTAAAGTATGTAGCACAGACTTGTTTTTACAGCAACATGAAGATGGTAGAGGCCTAAAAGGGAGAGAAACAGCAATAGGCTTGGTGCTTAAAGCAAAAGGTGGCTCTTGGCTCAAGTTATTATTAATAAAAATTTAAGGAAAAAAGTAATACCTGGACAGAACAGGCAGGAATAGACATTACGGGGGAAAATGAGAGATTATCGGTGGTATAGTTTTTAGGATGTTCTGATGAAGATGGTAAAAACTTTTAACTATTGTTTGAAAGTAAATCCTGGGTATTGCTACTCCAAAATTCATGAGTCACCTTGTTGATTATATTCCTTCAGATGATGGGTCCCAGGCTACAGTAGTTATCAGGGGAGCTGGCTTCACTGAGGAGAAGCCAGCCCTGCAGGTGGAGGTGAACAACACAACCTGCCATGTCATAACGTTGAATCAAACTGAAGTGGTTTGCCAGATGGAGAGGCTGCCAGTTGGAGCCTACCAGCTGACACTACTAGTGAGACCTTACGGCTTCGCACTCAATGCCAGCACAGGAGAAGGCATCTTCCTAAGAGTTGAACCAAAGCTGGTAGCTATCGAACCTCCTACAGCTTCAGAGATAGGTAGGTCTGAATGTCAGACCAGCTCTAAGGGGACGTCTGCTTTCTGCTTCTTGCTTTTCATGGTGTGTTTTGGTTCTTCTGTACTTTCACCGCCAAGGTCTTCACCTGACAAAAAAGACATAATATGGCTGGACACATTGTGTGTACTCCAAAGCACTAGGGCAAATTTCTTAGAGAGTGATAGAATTTCCTTGGTTCTTTGTGGAGGGACAACCAGTTTCCTGACAAGTTTTGTTTGGGAATAGGAAGTTCAAGTGCAGGTATATTTATTCCACAAACCCAGAAGGCTAGTAGTGTTTCATGGCTCATCTTCCCATATCCATTTGACACATAGCTTTGTAGCATTTGAATTAATCTGGCCTAATTGTGAAATGTCTAAACTTCGGTTCATCCCAGTCCAATTGAAATGAATTCATATTCTAAGTGGTAAAATGGAAATTTCATCTGTGTTTAGATACAAGACTGAGAAACCTAGAGAAGCTCACATTAAACTGAAGCTCTTTTCATTCCCATCACCCCTCCTCTCCTTGAAACACAAGAAGAAATAGAGT
The DNA here is from genome assembly GCA_013401315.1 of Balaeniceps rex. Classification (NCBI taxonomy): domain Eukaryota; kingdom Metazoa; phylum Chordata; class Aves; order Pelecaniformes; family Balaenicipitidae; genus Balaeniceps; species Balaeniceps rex. The sequence goes on along the minus strand of VYZW01058384.1, from coordinate 34,742 downwards.
GATATATTCCGCCCCTGAAGACAAGAGCTTGGAAGCTTTTCCACAGGACTCTGGGGCCAAAGGACCATTACAACTCTCTCATCTGCCCTGTATGTGACACAGATGAGATAACTTCACCTGGAAGTTCCAGCAAGGTGCCCAGCCAACTGTAGCCAAGCCAAACCAAATGCTATAAAAAGCCACCATTTCTTTTTTTGGGAGAGGAAAGAATCTCCCCAACCCAATGAGAAATGTGGAGAACACTCTTGGCGCACCTGGGTTGTGCAGTAAGGACCAATGGTCTCAGCATATGACTTGTTTTCAAGCAGCTAGGAATGCACCTAGAAACAACATGACCCAGGTCACAGAACAACAGAATCACAGAATCTTTTGGTTGGAAAAGACCTTTAAGATCATCAAGTCCAACCATACCTGTCCACCACTAACCCATGGCCCTAAGCCCCTCGTCTGCCCAGCTTTTAAATACCTCCAGGGATGGGGACTCCACCACTTCCCTGGGCAGCCTGGTCCAATACTTGACAACCCTCTCCGTGAAGAAGTTTTTCCTAATATCCAATCTAAACCTCCCCTGGCACAACTTGAGGCCATTTCCTCTTGTCCTATCACTTGTTCCTTGGGAGAAGAGACCAACACCCACCTCACCACAACCTCCTTTCAGGCAGTTGTAGAGGGCGAGAAGGTCTCCCCTCAGCCTCCTCTTCTCCAGGCTAAACAACCCCATTTCCCTCAGCCGCTCCTCATAAGACTTGTGCTCCAGACCCTTCCCCAGCTTCGTTGCCCTTCTCTGGACACGCTCCAGCACCTCCATGTCCTTCTTGTAGTGAGGGGCCCAAAACTGAACACAGTACTCGAGGTGCAGCCTCACACTACTCTGACAGTAAAAGTTACCCAGCTTTTGTCTGGAAATCTCCTAGTTTCATTATTGAGGTTCTTTGAGTTCGTGGTAACAAACATCCCTGAGAGCAGGAGTACTGGCCTAGGTACAGCATGAAGCCAGCTCAGCCATGTGGCTTGGAGAACTGATTGTAACGTGCTTGGCCACCTTGGAGCAGGCAGAGGAAGGGAATGATGGTTTGTGAACTTCTATGTGGATGAGCCATGGGGTGGTCTTGGGAGAATGTAGGGTTCCTAAGATGAAAAGCAAGAAGTTATAGCCACCTCTTTTCTTTACGTTTTGTTGGAATGTATGGCAAGAAAGATATTCTAACCCTTTTCTTTCTTCTTTTTTTTTTTTTCTGCTCTCCAGTGGGAGGGTCATATAGTGCATAAGGTTGGTACCTACTGCTTTAATTCATTAAAAAATAAAAAACCTTAAAGAAAAAAGCCAAGCAAGGGCTTGGGCCTTGCTTCTCATTTTCTTTGTTGACAATCCAGTTCTCCCAATTACAGTGATCTGTCACTCATTAAAAAGAAAGCAAGTATAATGCTGTCTTACATTACGTATGCCTTGAACATTTATAATTGGAAAGAATTACAGCTTCCATCTGTGTTTTTAATTTCTTCCATTTAAAATACCTCTCTTCAATCTTATTGTAAAGTGCACATATGCAGTATTTCATTGCATATGGATATAAGTGTAGATATCAAAACTTAAGAGCATCAGTCTTTACACAACACACATGGATCTTGTACTCTAAATCTGAGGCTCCTTATCTGACAGCTATCACATTAGACAAGTGGCTTCAGTTTTGAGTTCTTGCTGCTTCTGGCTCTGCAAACTTAACGTTACAGGAGAGGAAGCTGAGGAAGCATCTTGTACTTTGCTGCATCAGGTCCCTCTTGTCAAAATATCACTGGTCTCAGTGGTGCCATGCTGGGAGTTCCCTGTGATCTATCTCTATAAGTGTGGAATGCCTTTCTGAAGATACCACCATGTTGCAGCAGAGGGAAGGAGCTTGCTGTTAACATATCTGACTGCTGTTTGCCTGGTTTTGCTGCCAGCCAGAGAAAATCTAGAAGATTGACATGCCTGAGGGACGGGATGTCATCCAAAGGGACCTGGACAGGCTGGAGAGGTGGGCCTGTGCAAACCTCATGAGGTTCAACAAGGCCAAGTGCAAGGTCCTGCACCTGGGTCGGGGCAACCCCCGATATCAATACAGGCTGGGGGATGAGGGGATTGAGAGCAGCCCTGCGGAGAAGGACTTGGGGGTACTGGGGGATGAAAAGCTGGACATGAGCCAGCAGTGTGCGCTTGCAGCCCAGAAGGCCAACCCTATCCTGGGCTGCATCCCCAGCAGCGTGGTCAGCAGGTCGAGGGAGGAGATTCTGCCCCTCTGCTCCGCTCTGGTGAGACCTCACCTGGAGCCCTGCGTCCAGCTCTGGAGCCCTCAGCACAAGAAGGACATGGAGCTGTTGGAGCAGGTCCAGAGGAGGCCACAAAAATGATCCAAGGGCTGGAGCACCTCTGCTCCGAGGCCAGGCTGAGAGAGTTGGGGCTGTTCAGCCTGGAGAAGAGAAGGCTGCGGGGAGACCTTAGTGCGGCCTTGCAGTGCTGAAAGGGGCCTAAAGGAAAGATGGGGACAGCCTTTTTAGCAAGGCCTGTGGTGACAGGACAAGGGGTGATGGGTTTAAACTAAAGGAGGGGAGATTTAGGCTGGATAGAAGGAAGAAATGTTTTCCACTGAGGGCGGTGAAGCACTGGCCCAGGTTGCCCAGAGAGGCGGTGGAGGCCCCATCCCTGGAAACATTCCAGGTCAGGTTGGAGGGGGCTCTGAGCAACCTGCTCTGGTTAAAGATGTCCCTGCTCACTGCAGGGGGTTGGACTGGATGGCGTCTAAAGGTCCCTTCCAACCCAAAGCATTCTGTGATTCTATGATTCTATGATTCTATGATTAAACTTCTAGACTTCTCTGGTGATCTAAAGAATTAGCAGGAAATGATGCTTTGAGGAGAAGGTACAAGGGACTCTGCCATCAATATATAATGACCTTACCATAGAAGTTCACTTACATCACACATGAAAAGCATCATAAAAGCTCAGTTGGGTTGTAATATAACCATGATGATACAGCACATGCACATAAACACTGCAGTAATAAAAATTCTGTCTGAGCAGTCTGTCCAACCATAGTCCTAAAATTCTGCAGTACTGATAACTAGAGCAAACAGCTGTAAGTTTCAAGGAAGATTTCTTTTTTTGTTGTTGTGTTTTGTTTCTTTTTTTTTAATTTGTCACTGTACCGCATCAAAGGACAAAGTCCGGGTTAGAATTGCCATTAATGCCAATTCCTGTTCTCTTTTCTGTTACTCTTCGAAATGTCCCTGCATCTTCTAGTCACTTGGAAAAGCAGAGGGGCGCCTTGCCTATTTGCATTGGAATTGGGTGCTGCAGAAGATCAAGTGCAAGTCTGACTTGTGTAGGGTATGATCCTGCATGCGATTGAAGGGGCTCAGCTCTGGCTGGTACAAAGGAGAGCTGAGGTTGCTCAGTACTTCGCAGAATCAAGTCCTCCACGACTTTCCTCACAACTCTGCTAAGTCTCAAGCCCTGCCAAGTCCCCTTTCCAACCTAAGTTTCATGCTACAGGCTTTTTTGACAGCAGGGTGCTTGGCAGCTATTTGAACTGTGAAAGCACCTGCTGTGTTAAGCTCATTTTCCATTCTTAATACTTCTTCCTTCTTTCCTTCCTTCCTTATTTCATTCTTGGGCTGGGGATCTTTCTAAGGTTAAGATCACAGGCCAGACCTTGCTGGCTTAAATAAGTATGTCATTAAAAAATAAACCGAGAAACAAACCCAGTCCTCCTGTATCATGGACAAGAATTCAAATAATAGGCAGGAAGTATCTCTGGTGAAAGAGAGGATGCTAGGCACAACAAGGTGGATAGCAGATCATCATCAGATCAACTGAGAGACAGTAATCCCTTTTGTAGTCACCTATTAATAAAGAATCCTTTGCATATAAAAATATCATTCCACATCTTGAATGTAATGGAATAATTGGTTTTGTAGGAGGACTGAGTGTGGCTCTCAGGGGGACCAATCTGGATGGGCTAAACTTGGTACTGTTTGGATCTCAGCCTTGCCCAATTTTGGAGGATGGCCGAAATTCAACAAGAATTGAATGTAAAGTTCCCTCTCGGGTAAGAAACCACATTTTTTTGAACGTTCAGCAGCCTACAGGCCTTTCTATGTTTTCCTGGCCTGGGCTACACTGGGGGAAGAGCAAAAAGTAGCCCATCAGCCAACACTTGGCTGTGGGACAATTTAACATGGACTCCACCTACAGTTTAGACCAGCTTAATTAACAACAGATTGATAGCTGATTTATGAAAACCAGTGAAACAGCAAAAAAATCCAGATTGCATCATCATTAGCTAAGCCTCACACAAACAAAACTGGGGCTTTGAACTCTAGTAAAATTGCATGTCTCCACTTTCAGCTCAGTGTCTACTAGTAGATTAAACATGCCTGGGACAATCGCTCTTGGTCATATTGTTGAACCCTCTTCAGCTCTAGATCTTCTACTTCACTTCCAGACCTCCTCTGGACATTATCTGTGTGTCATGCAAAAACATGCCTAGGGATCGTTAGCAGCAGAGCTCTTTGCTGCATGGCAAAAATATACCCAGGATGATGCTAACAGTTTAAGCGTAGGGTTAACTGTCTATGCTTATGACTTACCGCTGTTTAATTTACTAGTATGGCTATAGAAAATGAAATCTGCATAGTCTGGGATTGTTTTAAGGTTTATAACTCCTCGTAGATGTCCCTTTAAAGACGATGTAACTGTACATATTTAAGCAGAGTCCGGTGTATTTACAAATTTCGTCAGTGCCCATGTGCCTGACTTATTAAGTATGGGAGATGCAGGAATATAGGGGATAGCTTTTTTTTATTGGTGCATTCTTATCCCTGACATTTTCTTCATTTCTGTTTCTAGGGGACAGAAGATGCTGCTGTCCATGTGACACTAATTTCTGGGTACCAGTCAACAACAGTAACCAACTTGTTCCACTACGATCCTTCCTTAAACCCTGCTGTTGTATCACTGAGCAGAAACAGAAGTGGCATAGCAGGTGAAAAGGCTGCAGGCGTGTATTGGGCATTGTCTGTAGAAGTGTTATTATTGCTGACGGCGGTGGGGCAGAGGGAATTTAGGTCTATGGAATTTGGTGATCCAACACTGTTTTTTTGTTGTTTTCTTCTAACTTGTAGCCTCCATGTTTCCTGCTAGTCTTGATCAGTCCTGGTTGTTTTATGTTGGGTTTACTCTAGCATACATGAGATAATGAGTTTCTTGCCCTAGGCCAGTATGGATGATGTCCGCAGGATATCAGGTGTGGTATAGTGCTCCTCTTGCATCACGTTTCTCTAACTTTCCTCTGAAATTGTCCCACCCGTTCATTCTTGGTAACAGGTTCAGCCATGACAAGAGAAATGAGCTCTAGAGAGTGTCCTTCTCCAGAATCCCAAAGGGTTGATCATAAAGTGCATCATATGCATTTTGGGTTGCCGAAAGCGGACAAGAAGCAACACTTGTCTTGCTAGTTCACATTTCCAAGCCAAACTCTTTCTTCCAGTTTGACCTTGTGATCCATTACTTTAGAATATGACCATAGACTTCATGGACTTTGTGGAGGCAAAATCCCACTCAGATCTCAGGGAGCGTTTAGCATTCCTGTCTTTTGAAAGTTTCTATTTGGGGTTGGGTTTTTTTTTGCTTGTTTCCCTTCTTGTTTTTTCCACAAGGTTTTGGCTGGGCATTGGGAATAGAAGGCATTAATGGTGAATGGTGGCCACCTACAGACAAGTCTTTTAGGAAGAAGGTTTACTACATTTCTGCGTGGCAACCAGACACCAGATTCTTAGTATCTGAGAGAGAGAGGAAGGAAGATAGGAGAAAGACAGCAATATTCCTGCTTTCCTACCCACCCCTCTCCCATTCCTCCGAGGATGCAATCATCTGATTTTTTTTTCTCTCTTTTTGCAACCTCTCCAGCGCACACCTTAATAAAGCTCCCCCCAGCTCAGCAGTTTGGCTGGACTTGGTGGGGATGCAAGGAGTTAGGTGACTGCCAGTGACAAGATGCACTTCTTGCTGCACGCCTGGCATTTCTATTCCTTTCCCCAAATGCCCTTGTCATTTTCTATTACTCCAGAATGCATAAATAAGAGAAAACATCCTTTATCATCTGAATATTATTCAGATACCATAGCACCAAGGGGAGATTTTTCTAGCTGCAGGCAGCCCAGGTGCAAGGAATTCCTTAATGTTATAGCATCTCGTGAACAGTGGTGTGGCTGAGTTCAATCTTCTATTCAGAACCTCCGCGGCTTCGGCTTTTAATATCATTTTCCTCCTATATAATAAAAAGAATAAATAAATTACACCGATGCCTTCCAGGCATCTAGGATTAAGCTGACAATTGACCAAGAGTCCAAAGAGTTCATGTTATTAATATATTCAACTTCGCAGGCTTTCAAACTTTCAAACTTTATTTGACTCTTTGCGCATGCAGAATTGAAAAGTACTGGCTTCGAGACCTGCTTAGAGGAGCTGGTAGATGAGGGGAGCTTTGTACAGACTTCTGCTTCGTGAAAGGGAGAGACTTCTCCAAAGCTGGGGCTGCGGTGCTGAATGCTAACGGGGACTGTACCTGCTGCGGAGGAGATGCTAAAGCCAAGTGACCCTGGCTTCTGCTTGGGAAACAAAATTGTTACTCAGATCTGAATCTCTAGTAAGGATGGGCTAGCCCATGAAAGTTCATTGTGATTAAGACAAGCTGAGAGTGTAAAGCAGCTCTTGACTACTGTCCCCTGTGGCTGGGATAACAGTGCCACGTACAGCATTGCTTTTAAAATGGAGTGAGCTCAGTGAAGAAGAGGAATGGGCAAAAATGAAGATGCTCTGGGATGGCTGATCTTCACCAGTTGTTCTGGAGCAGCTTTGTGGGTAGACAAGTGTTTCAGACTGGCTGTCTCAAGGGCATAGTAAAGAGGTGTTAACACCTTTTGCTCGATGAGTTTAGGAAAGGGATTTACGTAACATGGTGGTCTATGACAGCATGGAGTTGGACTTAGAATCATAGAATCATAGAATGCTTTGGGTTGGAAGGGACATTTAGAGGTCATCTAGGCCAACCCCCCTGCACTGAGCAGGGACATCTTTAACCAGATCAGGTTGCTCAGAGCCCCCTCCAACCTGACCTGGAATGTTTCCAGGGATGGGGCCTCCACCACCTCTCTGGGCAACCTGTGCCAGGGCTTCACCACCCTCAGTGGAAACAATTTCTTCCTTCTATCCAGCCTAAATCTCCCCTCCTTTAGTTTAAACCCATCACCCCTTGTCCTGTCACCACAGGCCTTGCTAAAAAGGCTGTCCCCATCTTTCCTCTAGGCCCCTTTCAGCACTGCAAGGCCGCACTAAGGTCTCCCCGCAGCCTTCTCTTCTCCAGGCTGAACAGCCCCAACTCTCTCAGCCTGGCCTCAGAGCAGAGGGGCTCCAGCCCTCGGAGCATTTTTGTGGCCTCCTCTGGACCCGCTCCAACAGCTCCATGTCCTTCTTGTGCTGAGGACCCCAGAGCTGGACGCAGGGCTCCAGGTGGGGTCTCACCAGAGCCGAGTAGAGGGGCAGAATCACCTCCCTTGACCTGAAGACCCCTTCTTGTCCTGTTTATTCTTGCTTCTCTGCAATGGAACCCACACCTTTCAGAGGAAACAGGAGGATGAGATTCACCTCCTAAACATGTCTCTGCCTGTGCTTGTTGCTTAGATGTCTTGCAAAGTCACTGAAGAGAAATACGTGATTCTGTGGTGAGATTCACCACAGCTCTTTTGGATGTCTTCCTTACAATAAGATGAATCATGCCATAAAGGCTCTGTTTCTCTTCACTGGTTACAGATATAGCGCACTCAGTGAAAATGCCTTTATTTGGACTGATGCATACCGCCCTAATTTTTTAAGCTATTTCAGGGGGAATTCAGGTTATGAAATTCCCTTCTCTACTGCCCCTGTCCTTTTCTGTTACTGCAGTATGCACAAACAGGAAAGTATTCACTATCATCTGAATGTAATTTGGCTCACAACAGAGCTCAAATGGGAGAGAGAACCATGTTTCCTGAAAACAAGGTGCTTTGGAGCATGCATGGGCATCTGACTTTAGGTAACCAAGGAAATCGTCATTTAGCTGTGGGAGGCTCCTGTTAGATAGCTCCACAGTGCTGAAAAGTGTGTTCTGGGTCATTGTTAGTGATTGAGGAAAAATCCCCAAACTCCTCAGCTCCAGTTTATGTGAGCTTTAGAAAGATTGGATTTGGCTTTTATCAGCTGCAGATATTTATAAGACAGACATTTATGGTAAGGGGGCATGGATCCTATCCTGAGTGTGTACCAGCAGGCTGAGAGTGGCCATAGATGGTTATAGCCAAGTTCACAATGCTAACATCTCAAGACAACCCTGGTGGCTGGTGACCTTATCAGGGAGGCCAAGGGACTGAGTAGAATACAGAACCACTGTGGTCTTCAATTTTTTGTTTTGGGCTGATGGACATGACTGGACCTGTTCTGGCATGATGGGACTCCGTGCTCCTCCTCGGGCAATGGTTACACGTGCTAAAATAACCATTGCCAGAAACACTGAAATAGTTTCATCCATTCTCCTCTTCTGCAGGGGGCCAGGAGCTTCAGATTGGAATATCCCAGTTTGCCAGCTACCGAGGGTCAGAAATCAAGGTGCAAATTGGGAGCTCATGGGCACAGATCCAGGTGCAGACGGACCATGGTGTTAATGTGATGCTTCCAGCCTTGGCTGCAGGATGGTACAATGTTTCTGTCATCATCAATGGCATTGCTATCGCTTCAAACGGGTATGTGAATGCATGTGCTTTCCTTAGGATATAAATTTCATTCTCTGTCCTATTTGGTATTTTAGGGTTAATCTGAAAAGAAAGGTAAGAGTTTTCACAAATTCTGTACCTAACGGTGAAATCTGCAGTGTGGTATAAAATTATGAATAATTATCAAGGCATTTATTGATCTGTGGAACCCAAGTCAACAAACTGCTAATGCTAGTCGATTAACTCCCCTCGGATCAGTAGGAAGCAAGAGAGAAACATTTTAGAAAAAAACAGTTGATTTGATGAAAAATGCATATTCAGGCAATCAAAGGTATTCACAGATTCAGGTCAAATGCAGATAAATCCTGCTGTAGGAAAACAGCAGAAGAAAAGAAACACTTTCCATGAGAAAAACAAAAGCTAGTTTGAAAAATAAAAAAAAAATGCTTTGTTTGGAGGATTTTTAAATTATGTTGTTTCCACCTTTTAAGGTGACACTTCAAGTTCATGCCTAGATAAATGTAGTATAAATGAATTAAAATGTGGGGGGAAAACCGACCTGAAAGTGAGATGCAACAATGCATTCACACAGTTTTGCTCCTCAGCCGCACGGATCCCATCCATGGCAGCTGCTAGGAATGATCCTGAAAGAATAATACTGGGGAGAAGGGAGCTGCTTTTATTGCACACACACAACCCTAAGCTGCTTGTTACATCAGTGAACTTCAGAAGGAGAAGGCCTGTGGTTGGTGGGATGACACGCAGGGATTCATCCCATCTGGTACTGGAGTCTGTTAGCAGCACCATCACTTTGCCTCCAGAGACAGAGTAGAGGGAGTTGGGTAATCCCAGGAGACAACTCTGATCTCTGGTGGGCTGGATTGCAGGCTTGGGAAGGTCTACTTCTCCAACGTGTCTTTTTAGTGCGGGGGGAGGGTTTGAAAGGGGGGTGATGATGAGGAAAAATAGATGTAGGTGGGACAGAAGCAGAGATACACTTATCTGATACAGATAAGTGTATCTTACTGTATCTTACACAGATACCCTTATCTGAGTGGGCTTCAGAAGGTTATGTCTGGGTTTTCTCTTGCTGCAGCTACCTCTGCTGTCTGGCGGGAGGATGTAAGGAGGGAAGGCAGCTGAGATAGAATCATAGAATGCTTTGGGTTGGAAGGGACCTGTAGAGGTCATCTCGTCCAACCCCCCTGAAGTGAACAGGGACATCTTTAACCAGATCAGGTTGCTCAGAGCCCCCTCCAACCTGACCTGGAATGTTTCCAGGGATGGGGTCTCCACTACCTCTCTGGGCAAAAAAACCCCTCATTCTTGCTTCTTTTTATGGGCAATTCAATTGCGCTTTATGGACTAATTTTAGCCCACAGGTTGCCACTTGGTAAGACAGTGTTCATTCAGATGTAGCTCAAATCACATGGGAAAATTTGGGATGTAGGGTGGTCTTGTCACTGTGGCATTGAACAAAGGGGACGTGCCAGGTGGGTGTTTGGCCTTCCAACCTAGAAGGAGTTGTAAGAAAGAATAACACTGCAGCAGGAGAGAAAAATATAGAAAAACCCCCAATCCCCCAAACCCCTTTCTATGTTGCTTGTGTTTTGCAGGGTTGAGCCGTTAATCTGGTACCTCTCAGAGATCTTCAGCATAGAGCCGTGCTGTGGCTCCTTTCTGGGTAAACAGCGTCGGTACATCTGCAGCCACTTACGGAGGTTAAAGGGATCAAGGGCACAGTTTTCCTGCAGGAATGGAAAGGGCATCCCATTTCACATCAGTTTAAATGAGGGTGTTTTAAATGTGTGACCCTTTATTATGCAGACTTCAACTAGCAGACAGCAGGAGTCTGGAAATGTGGGATTGTAGTGAGCATCCCTCAATCTGGTTGGCTGGCTCAGGGCTCCCTGTGCTTTGAATTTAATTTCCCCAAGTGTTTGCTCATGCATCCTTGCATGTTCCCATTGGGAAAACAAAGCACGCCCACACCTGACTCATCCGCACTGGTTCTTTCAGTCATTATGCCTCCATCTTTCAAGGCTTTCTATGTGAAAGTTAGGTGGAAAGCAGGGTACAATTGTGGTTTGAAGCAAAGTGTAATTTCAAGTGATCCCAGAGGGGACATTCATTTTTGTTAAGTTGAAAAGACAAAAAAGCGCCCTTTTTCAATGTTAATTTTAATCAAAAGTGAAATATTTATTAATCCCATTCCAACCTTGTAAACACTGGAAATAATTTAAGTGTGTTTCAGAGCAAAACATCACTGAATTAAAAAGAAAAGTTTTACTTTAAATCTTAAAAAGCAGATTTGGGGTGGTTGATTTATTTTGTCAGTTGGCTGGGGGTGGGGGAGAGTTGAATCCCTGTAGTGAATTTTGCATTAGCCCTTAGAAACGCTTTTATAGAAAACAGAAATTCTTGTGATGCAAGCTCAGGTCCTCCACAGATGGCTCTCCCAGGCTCTCGACACATTTAAAGATACAGAAACTCAGAGGCTTTGTGATACGTGATGAGTTCAACAGTTTGTGAAGTGCTCAAGCCTTAAAAGATGAGAGTGTGGATAGAGCTTGGAGAGCAAAGTTTTGAAGATTAAGCTACACTAAAAAAAAATAAAATTATTGCATCCTTCTTTTCATATTTAAAGGTAAATTGAAATTTAAATTAGAACTGATTAACTCTTTGGCTGTAATTTTATGAATGGCTTAAGCTGACTTAGAATCTCATCTCTGCAAAAAGCACCAGTCCTTCCCCTGCCTTATCTCTAGTCTTTTGTTGTCTCTAACACATGTGTAGCCATCTGGATTAAGGATTTGAGCCCACTCAAAAGGAACCCCATTATAAAACAACTTCTTTTTTAGCCAGATCATGGGAAAAGGAAGGGCATGGGCTTAATGGATAAAGAGGGTGAAGCAAGGCAGGACACTGGGAGTGCCAGTACTGCAAACTAAAGGAAGATGGAGAGAGGCTTCATCTGGCTTTAATGGAGGCAGCTCTGGGCTTGGAAGCATGGGATTAGTCTGGGAATGCTGGAGGGTTTGTATCTTTTTCTTCATCACATCCTAAAATCCAGACTGCTCCTTCTTCAGTGCTGCTCTTATTGTCAGCACCCTAGGAGGCAGTGCCAAAACTGCTGCTCTGCAATGTTACATAAATCAAAATATCAGGATTCATGCTTATTCCAGATAATTAGCACCTACTCTCAGTGGCAAGGGTGGTAGTAGAGCCTCCCAAGGCTCCTTCTCCTGTCAAGGTGGAGAGGAATGCTGCCATGTCATAGAACAACTGTGCTGGATCAGACCAAAGGCAGTCTGTCTCCCAGCGTCACCCAAATATAGGGTGACTTAGGAAGATTATGTGAGTGGAGCAGTGTATGATGATACTTCTCTACAAGAGTCTTCCAGCTTCCAACACTAGACACAAGGACAGCCTCGGCTGGAGGTCATAACTTTGTGTCTAACTCTTCCTGAATTGCTTTTCCACATGAACGACCCTACCAGTTCACACCAAGAGTCTGTTTACCCATTTGCTGCCTTCTTCTGTGGTCTTAAGTAGATGCCTAAGGAATAAAAACATCCAGGCAACCACAGGGGAAAGCAGACAGCTTGCCTTCCTCCAGCCCATGCATGGGAAGCCCTGGTCAGAGTTGCCTTTGACAGTGGAGGGGGAACCACTCTTCTCTTCCTCTTCCTGTTCTACCCATCTTAAATGGTGCAGACTGGGAGGGGAGGGCTTGAAGCTGGAAGCATTCACCAATGTATCAGCTTTTCTGGTCAGAGAACTCCTCAAGGGCAAGTGACCATCAGTGCATGGCAAGTCTGGCACTGTGCCTGAGTGGCCAGGCAGAACTGAAGGCTGAAGGAAGGTCTGTGGTTCTGGCTTTTTGTTAGAAAGTGCTCATACTGCATGATGCTTCCCTGTGTGCAGCAGGACCAAACAGTCTCTGTCATCTCCCCACCTGCCCGCATAGACAGTCTCATCCCCTGAAGCGTTCAGTCTTTGTTTACTCATGGGGGTCCTCTCACAACAGCTTCCTCCAGTTCTCTGGTGGCTTTCTACTGTCACTTGCTGCCATGATGGCCCCTGGCCCTTGTCCCCTTAGCCTCTTGTCCACATAGGATTATCGTCATACACGACTGCCAGGTGTCTTGTTCCATAAAAGGACTTAAGTTCTTCTTCCATTTGACCTGGCTAAGACTGTCTGCTGTGCTTATCAGCTTTATCATGGTTTGTGATTGCTCACTGACAGTCATTGATTCCTTTCCTGCATATAATGTCCTCCTCCCTTGTTTTTTTTTTACTCCTAGGTGGAACACTGCTCACAATCTCTGGGGTGGGCTTTAGCCAAAATCCTGCCCTGGTTTCTGTTTCAATGAACAGGCAAACCTGTATGGTTACTCTCTTGGCAGAAGAGACAGTCTGGTGCCTTACCCCGCCAGCTCCTAATTCATCTAATGAAGATTCACAAGATATCTCTGTCAGAGTAAACGTAGTCATCAGCAGTAGGTCACTTCAACATACTCTTTTTGCAAATAGGACCACCAGCTTTCATTACCAAAGAGCTTTGACTCCTCTGATTACTGCTGTTGAAATGGAAATCACAGATAGCAGCCTGCTCTTGAGCATCCAGGGGATAAACATCACTGGATCTGTGGCTAAGCTTGGACCCAGTGAATGTGAACTTGAGTTTCAACGTGGCAATGAGTCTGCAATGTTTCATCACTGTTCTTTGCCACTGAACAGCCTGGAACCTGGGACTTTCCCCATCCAGGTTATCCAGAGGCAGCTAGGATATGCTCGTGTGACAGCAAGGCTGCAGGCCCTTACGATAACTCCACGGATAACCTCCATATTCCCATCACAAGGATCAATCTGTGGTGGGATGTTACTCACTATATCTGGTATTGCTTTAAAATCCAGGAGGAATTTGGTACAGGTCAGCCTGGAGGGTAATTATTCCTGTGAGATCCAGAACTCTGATAATGATGCCATTAGTTGTATTGTCCTTCCAGGGGCCCATCCTTTGCATTACCAATGGTTGGCTGAGGCATCTTGGACTCTTAATGTCACAGTGACTGTTAATGGGATCAGCAGTGTCTGCCTTGGAGACTGTACACTCCACCTTCATGAGCAGTGGACCCCGCTTGTAGATTTGGTGACCTGGGAGACCAACGGGACATTCACCTATGTGATAATCAAAGGACAGAGGTTGGCATGGCCAAGTGACAGCCCCATGGTACGCGTGAATAACCAGGCTGTCTGCAAGGTGACTTTTTGGAACGAGACCAGCATCAAGTGCCAGGCAGACTGCATTGCCCCAGGGGAGCACAACATTTCCATATCCAACAGGAAAAGTGGGCAAGCTTGTTTCAGAAGGGCGTCCAGCATTCTCACCATCCTGCCTCAGGTGTACCGGTTTTACCCACAAAACTTCAGTACCAATGGTGGAGGCCTGCTCACCTTAGAAGGCTCGGCACTGAAAGGAAAGAGAATTACTTCTGTTCTCATTGACCATCTCCCTTGCCTTGTTCTTAATGTCACCTGTGTAGCTATCCAGTGCACGGTGCCTCCAGGTAACAGGACCAGGGCTTTGAGTCTAAAAGTAGACGGCACCTCCTATTACCTTGGAGGAATAAGTTACAACATGGAGTTTACCCCAGCTTTCCTTTCACTTGTTGCTACTGGTCTCCTTTTAAAGATGACCGTATCACGGGTCACAGAGATGGATACCATCTACGTATTTGTTGGAGACTTTGCTTGTAGCGGTGTCACCATCACTCGCTCTACTTTGCAGTGCTCAGCTCCTCTGCTCCCTGTTGGCGAGTACCGTGTGCTGGGCCTGGATGTCCCCAGGGGCTGGGCTTCTTCCAACCTGACGTTCACCTCTCAGCTGATGGTGACAGCTGTGCATCGCAACTGGGGTAAGTCATGAAGAGTTATTATAGCTCCTCCATTGGGTGCAGTGTGAGGGACTGTGATGGCTGGGGCTTTTTTGGCATGAAAGCAAAAATTATGAATTCATAAAATTACCCTTGTTGACAGCTGGCTGTCAGGCTCTGTCTTATGTCCCATTTTCTGTCCTTTTCCAAGGTGGCTTGAATGGAGGAGCAGTTTACCTGCATGGAACTGGGTTTTCCCCAGGGAAGACTTTGGTCACAGTCTGTGGCACCCCCTGTGAAAAGTTGGGCAACACGACGATGACTGACCTGAGCTGCCTTGTCCCACGCTTACACGGTCAGCTAAGACACAAAACCTGGCATTGTGTTAAAAATATCCCCTAAAAACACCTATATTAATCTGAAAGTGGGGGGGCCCAGTGTATCTCATCCCAAGGGAACAGAGAGCAGCAGCAGCCCTGGAGAGAGGAGCTAACACAGCATTGACCTCGGGTTTTTGGGCTCAGGCCAAAGACAGTTGCTGTTAGGGGGATTTTTTTGCGTCAATGGCCATGGGCTTTGGACTAGATCCGCCGTGTGCCTGTAGCCAGAGCTGCGTGGGTGTGCATGAGATGTGCACAGCAACAGCAGTTGCTGGTGGCAACTATTCCTCATGAAAACTGTGTCACACAAAATGCGCATGAAGGCTGTAGGTTTGGGAACCCAACCACCTCTTGGCCATCATGAATGGCCTAGTGAGTTGAGCTCCCTTAAGTGTCTTTTTTCTGTGGACCCATACACTTTGTGTTTTGGCTGCATGGTGGGACAGCTTCAGTGGGAGGAAAAGGGTGAATGACTGGGAGGGTGAACGGATGACATACTTTGGCCAGTTCATACCTTTGGGGAAGCTGGAGGTGAGGAATTGAATTCCTTGAGAGGAAAATGAGATCATCTTGCAGCCAGAGCATCCTCCTTAACTGGAGAGAGGCAGCACAGCAGGGAATGACGCCACGATCTCCAGCTCTCTCAGAGAGAAATAACCCTGTCCCAGTTTTGGAGAAAACTCTTACAAATGGGCGTTTGCTGGGACAAATTTCCTCCCTCCCCTACTGGCAGCACAGAATTAGGCTCCTAAGATCTGTAAAAGGCAGGATTAAAGACTTTTAAATCTCTCCCTGAGACATAGGCCATTCCGCAAACGCTAAGCACAGAGCGCCTACCTTGGTGCTGCAGCATTGCAACACGTGGTAGCATAACACTTCAGCCTCTTCATAGCTCTGATGCTAGGAGAACATCTTGAGATCTACAGAAATATTTGCCATTCTGTGGCCATTCAAAGCTCCATCATCCAGGTGACCAAGGATCCATGGTCTCTTCTCCTTTGTGAACCTGGAAGAAATGTGGCAGTGAGAGCGTGGGGTAAATTGCCAGGGTATTTCTCAAAGGTGTGTGGAATCTCCATCCTCCAAAATAGTCAGTTCATGAGATTAGTTGCTGAGAAACCAGTCCAATGTGAAATTTAACATTCCTTTGAGCAAGGGTTGGGATGAGAAATGTCCAGGGGTCCCCTCCAGCCTCAGTTATTCCAAAATTCTAAATTTTCTCTTGTCATTTTGAAAGGTTCCTTTCCTCATCCATGAGGAATACTAAGAAAAATAGAGGGGGCCTGGGGGAAAGGGCTTTAAAACCCAACCCCAAGCACTCAAAAGGAGACATCAAGAGGTTGTAAGGGCTCGGTTTTGTTTGTTTTAAACAGGGTCCATGCACAGTCCACAAAACTACTTATTATTATTTTTGAAACAAGAAAAAAGACATGGTGCTGGAGTGCTGAAAAAAGAAAATCAGAGCACAAACCAGGGAATTCTGGTTATTGCAGGAATAATAGCAGAATAAAATGTAATCAAATTGATCCAAACTGCGGAAACATTAATAACTGTGTTCACAATTCACTGAGTGGTAGGCGGAGGAGGGAGCCTGGGGAAAACCATCTTACAGGCAGGACCACAATGCTTATTATTAACACTAGATGTCAGCAAGTGAATGCTGATTGCTGCCCGCTTGCTGGTTACGTTTCTGGAGAGAAGATGCAAAGGATGCGCTGCCGCAGTAACCAAAGGGACGCAGGAGCTATCGCTTTGAGGCCGGTTACAAGACAACCCCTCTCTCCCCTGCTGCGGGTTTTGCGGTGTGCAGCCTTGCAAATCTCACCGGTTGAGTTGCAAAAATGTTTCTCTGTCAATGAAGTATTTACAAGAAAACGTTATTTTTTTTGCATTTAAAAAAAAAAAAAAATATCCTTCACAGGCTGCTTAAATCTGTGAGCGTTTGCTGGGTTATTTGTACTCCCCTGAGACAGACTTATTCAGCCTGTGCACATCTACATGTGGCATTGGTGAATCTGTATATAGAGCAAGATGCTTTCCAGATGGCTTTCCCCTAATATTTAGGGGATTGCACCCCCACCTTTTAGAGCATGAGTGGATTTATTAAGTCCAGTTACTCCAGTCTCACCTCGGGGTTTACATGCTGTCGTTTGCCCAGGGAAGTTTGCCACTTGGCACTTGCACATCCAGTGCTCAGACCTTTCTTTCACAACCTCATCCACGTGGGAGAAGTGGTGAAGGAACTTCGGGGTTGTGGGAGCACGAACCATGAAGGAGATGGGAGGGGATAGGTCTGTGGTGCTCCAGGGCCCCTTCGGTGCAGAGGCTGGTGCGGCCAGGTTGGACGCTTGTCTGACATTTCCCAGCGTTGCTCGTGGACGAGGTGATAAGAAGTGAAGAGTTCAAGCTGCATTTCTTCTGTTACAGCACGCTGTGAAGCAGAAACACCTCCCCTCCGGCACTGCGGGATGTCAGGTGGCAGCTTGCCACCTGGGGTTTCAGCACTAGGTCATGTTGTGTCTGGCCTGCTTAAGATTAGAGATGTTCACGTGGGAACCCCCAACCGGTCCATCTAGCTTACTCGTGATCAGATCCTTAGGGCAAGGCTCTGCAGGTAGGAAATGTGACTTCTTTCTCATTTAGCAGGCAGTTTTCTAAGACACGAGGAACCGCTGGTCTCAGCAGGATCCATCCATAAGCCTGCCCCACGGGGTCTTCCTTAGGAACGGGTGTTGAGTGGGGTTGCAGTAAGGTTTTGGTTTGATCACTGACAAGAGCTGGGCACACTAAGTACTGAAATGTGCTCGGTCCAGAGCTCAAGGAATAGGAACACAAGCCTAGACTCTTTTATGAAAACTGTTGTCTTCTGCAAGCTGTGGAAAAATCAAATCCCGACAGAGCTAAAATTTGAGTTTCACCCTTAAAGCTTAAGAAAATTAACAAAATTAAATAAAATTAATAAAACTCCACTCTCTTCAAGGAAAAACAAAACCCCCAAACCAACCCACAAGTCTTTAAAGGTCTGGTAAAGCAATAACTGGATTGACCCCGAGAGCTCTCCCCTTCTCTTGTTCTTGCTTTGCGACTTGTGTCGCAGCGCTGTTGATGAGCGCAAATACAGCTGTGGATTCTGTTCAGCTCAGGTTAAATTTACAGAACACACGGTTAATGTCTGTGGGATTGAATTGTGCTCCTGTGAAAGATGGGAAGGCTGGCAGGAAGCTTGAGGCAGGTGAGAAAATAACTTGAATATTCCTATTAGGTGATATTAGGGTAGGTACCACATATAAATATTGCAGTAAGCCAGTACCCGAGATTGTATGTTTTACATTGGGGTGAGGGTAAAGAAGGCACCTTGAAAAGGAGGTGAACTGCTAAGATCCATCAGGAAAAAAGCTGAGTCTGATGTGCCTGGTTGCATCAACGTGCTTGGTATAACAGGTCTGGCTTTAGGGCTTTGATGTAACAGCTTTTGGGATCTTTGTTAGCGAGTCCTGGACCTACCATTAGCCAGATTACGTTGGTAAAAGTGGATGTTTAGGGAAGAGGATTTAGATTAAAGGCTAGAAATGAAATGAGGCTGGTTTAAAAGGAAGAGAGACATGGCCTGGTGGAGCCCTTCGTATGAGGGAAGAGGAGCGAGAGGAAAAAGGTTTGGTTGCAGCAGTGCAGATGTACCAAGGAGATGCTAGGACCAAGGGGTACTATAGCCAGGGAAATGGGGTGATCTGTATGACTAAATGCAGAAGATATGAAGAGGATGCATGTTGTGGCAATTGAAACCTGAGTAGAAGCGAGGGCCTCTGGTGTTTGTTGTGGAGATCAAACCAAAAGATCCAAATGGTCCCTTCTGTCCTTCAAATCCGGAAATGAAATTAAGAAAGAGGAAAAAAAAATGCATATTGATTACACAGCAGGAATGTTCTGACAGTGAGATCTATCAGGCCGTGGAATAGATGCTTGCAAAGTCACCTCTTGGGACTTCTGAAACTCGGCTGTGCAAAATGAATGTCTCCTAGGGAGCAATTCTTCATAGGCAGAGGTTGGACTTGATGACCTTAACAGGTCTCCTTTTTTCCTCTGCCTTTCCTTTGTTATTTATTTATTTTTTTTAACCTTTGTCTTCCCTGCTAAGCACACGTTAATGTTATGCTCTGCAGTCCGTTTTGTGAGCGGTGGAAAACTGGGGATGTGCGGTTTGGCACCAGGACTCTGCGGGCAGTTATTCAATCAATCTGCAGCTGCCCTTGGAACTCCTGTAGGATTTAGTCTCATCACATGTCCGGCAGTTGTTATTAAACAGTGACCCAGAACAAAGCCCTTGTGCTGAGCATCCCAGGATCCTGGCTTAAGCCAGAGTATCCCTCGAAGACAGGGTTGGGGGCAGTCGGTCCCTAACCCATTACCAACATGCAGAGATTTGGCTGCCATTGTGTCTGGTCTCCAAAGAGAAGCTGTGACGGGATGAATGCATTCATCTCAGTGATGGGATTGCATTACACGTGATTAGCAGGTTTTATCTTTATAGGGGATATAAAGCATAAAGAAGTTTCATTCTGGGGTTTGAACACTAACCAATTAAGCAGGGAGAAGAATTGTGTCCCAGAACGAACAGACTATCCTTTTAGGACGCACTAAGTGTGTTGCAAGCTTCAGTTGATATTTTTTGTTACTGTTGTGGCAGGAGATAATGGCACCAATAATACCAAGAGATATTTGCGTTTAATGGTCAGAGGAATGGGGATGAAAGGCCAAGACTTCCTCCCAACTGAGAAAAGTATTAAATCCTCCGGGAGCAGGGGAATAGGAGGACCTCAGAGATCACCAAAGAAGGAATGAGAATTGGACATCTCCTCGAACAGTAGTGTCTCCATGAGATGGACAGGAGCTGTAGGGTGTGGAGACGAGATCCCTCCCTCCTTCCACCTGAGAGGGAGAAAGCGGTCCTAGGTTTGATTCTGGGATGTATAGATTATGCAGGGGTTTCTTGGATTTTGCTTCCACCGATCTCTTTACAACCCTTTGCAACCATGTTCTTTAGCTTAGATTTTATAAACAAATACCTTTGTTTGCCTGGTTTGAGTTAAAAATGATTTCAGCAGCTGGCAGGATGTAAGGCCTTGTGTTCCTAGAGACATGATAACGTTGAGATGAGGGCGCTGGAGCACGTCAGAAATGCCCAATTTCCACGTAACATTTTGGGGGTATGCAAAGAGTGACAGGCTATTCTTCTGCTGAGCTCTGTGGGCTGTGCAGGAAATATCTTCTGGTGACCTACATTAGCCAGGCAAGTTCTTTGACAGAGCAAGGTATTGAGGAAAATATTCATGTCCTGAGATTCGTGGGTCATTTCTAACATTCATGCTAAAATAGGGTTTGGCTGTTTTTCCACCTAGGAAAACTCTGCCATGTTCTTTTCAAGACCACAAAAGAAAACCAAAACCTTTCTTGATTAGCTTAACAACCTGTTGTTTTTTTCTTTAACTGTGGAATGTGAATTTAGTCTGCCTTTGACCACCACCTTCAGAGGGTGATCAAACACTGGAACAGGCTTCCAAGAGAAGTGGTTGATGCTCCATGCTTATCAGTGTTTAAGAATCATTTGGACAATGCCCTTAATAATATGCTTCAACTTTTGGTCAGCCCTGAAGTGGTCTGGCAGTTGGAATGGATGATTGTGGTAGGTCCTTTTCAACTGAAAATATTCTATTCTATTCTATTCTATTCTTGGACAGGTACGGTTGGACTCGATGATCTTAAAGGTCTTTTCCAGCCAAATGATTCTGTGATTCTGTGATTCTATTCTATTCTATGTGCTAATATTGCCCTAGTTGGTTATTCATCTAAGGTAGCTGTATGTTCTCCGTTACCACATCTGAACTTATCACAGCCATTCGTGTCACTAGTAGAATAAAATAGTAAAGCAGAAGGAGCTGTTATACCCTATTACAAAAGGGGAACAAATTCTTCTGTCCACAGGAAAGTTGTGGGTTTGTGGAGGAAGGAAAGGGCAGTGCCATCACTGCTTGGATGTCCTTCATCTTTGCTAGTTTTGAGAAGTTCTCCGCTTCCCATTGGCTGAAAAAAAAAAAGCATACATGCCACCTCTTTTGGAGAAATTCCTGTAATGAGTTGGTTCTGCTGCAGGTTGTTGCAAAGGCGAGTTCTTGGTAGTATTTAGTCCTCTTGGATGGTATTCATTTGCTGAAACACAGATAACTAGTGCCCTTAAAATGCCCTTGGAATGGCAGCCTGGCCTCCAGGAAGACACAAGGCTTCTGTGGGAGCTATAGGACACCTCAGGTGGCTCTAGACATCATTTCTGAACAATAAAAGCAAAATACAGGCATGGTGCCATCATTCCTTTAGGCTTCTCTGTCTATTACTTGTCTCTCTCATGTGTGTATGTAGGTCTTTGAGGCAGGGATTGTGTTTGGCTGCGTTTGAATGGATGCCAAGCAAGAGAATTGTCTCTGGATATGGGGAAGGAAAGAGATTAAGCATATTGCAAAATGTGTGGAGATGTCGGTAACTTTTTTCTTATTCTAAATCCAGAGAAGAAAAATACAGAAAAATTGTGAACTCTCTCTCTGAAGTTCAGAGCAGATGAAATGCTAGGTTTTAATATTTAAAAAAATACCTTAAACATTAAACAGCTATAAACTTTTCAAAAATACTCCATATGAAATAATCATTTTTAGCAAAAAGTTCTAAATCTTTTAACATAGGAAATACAGCATTTTCATATTTTTACCATTTCAAAAACCATTTTCAGAATGGCTTAGGAGCCAAGACATTCATTGACAATGACACTTTCCCAGGAAACAAGATACCTTTTGAGCAAACTGGAATTTAAAAAAGCAAACAACAACAAAAAAAATCCTTTCTTGATAAATTCCCATTGATTGCACTTTGATACTTGGATACTACAGTGTGGAGTGTAATACTCTCCACAGACCTTTTCAGGAGTTCATTACAACTGTTTTATTAGTTCAAGATTAATGAAAATTCTCCAAAAGTCTTTACACGCTCAGGGTTTTGAGAGAAACAGATTTGATCTGTGGCATGGTTTAATGCTTAAAGGATTTCTTTTTTTTAAATTATTAAAACCAAACATTTCAGCTGATCTGAACTTCAGTGACAGTTCACAGTTTTATTAAACATTTTTGTCTGGGTTTAGAATAAGAAAACCTAATTTCTGTTCACGCCACTTGTTCCTTAAATACACCTCAAAGCAAAGCAGCTGCTCCCATTACGCTTCTTTCCACATCCATGGAGTCAAACTCAGATCAAGTCTCTAGTCACACTCGGGTACAAAGCAAGGTGAACTGGGAGATCCCAGTCCACACAGGTTCCCTAGAAGTCCTCCAAGCTGTGGAAATGCTTTCACTAAACCTATTTCTAGATTTCAAAGCTGTGATAGACCTTAAGTTGTCTTATCTCCCTGCTAAAAGATTTGTGCCTTATTCCTGATCTGTAAACCACGGTCCGTCTTCCCCAGAAGAAATGTCCATGCTCTTATTTAATCACTTAGGTCACCTCCTCCTGGGTGGAGGAATTTGATCCTAAAGACAATCCTGATGCTCGATGCACAAAGGAGGTTATATGCTTGCTCACATAAAGCAAAAGGGGCTGAAGGAGTTGCATGGAGGCCTACTCATCCTCAAAAAAGAGGTACCAAAAAGGAGCTTGGGACACGCACATCAGGAATCAACAGGGACAACTGTCAGTAGCTAAAAATCTGCTTAATGTCAGTGGTGTGTAGGCTGCTTTGGGTAATTTTTCCCCCCCTCTTGTCTTTGCAGCGTCTTTGGCCATTCTCTGTGGTCTGACACATTCTTCTGTTGACTGCCGAGAAGACAGAGCCACCTTCATTGAATGTGATGTCCAAGTCACGGTGGATTCCTATCACCAGAGAGGATCTGCATCTTACCTGTATGTCTGTGAGGACAGCCCACCTCAGTGGCACCGGAGGGACATCAACCCACCCCAGAGACATTTTTCTGGACTCTTTGCCAGGTTAGTGCTGCTTTTCTCCAACAGCTGAGTGGGCCCATCCATGAGCAACATCCCCCAGAAGGTATTCCACCTTTTGCAGAATGGCCCCTGCCAAATGATGGACTGAAGGAGCAAACTTCTAATTCTTAGGTTGATGCCAACAGAGCAATTTAGCCTTGAGACCACTAGAGAGCTCCGCTGGGTTGTGAAATTCATTCCTTGTGTCTATCAAAGCATCTCTAGTCCCCCCTCCTTCCCTCCCATCTTTTTAAGTGTTTGAGAGACATCAGAAAATCCATCTCGTAAACAGCCTGCTTTGTTCCTTCTTAGGTTTTAATATTTATCTTCTGATCCAAAGCAACATCTGGTGGATGCCAATGGGGAAAAAGATTAGGCATTATGAAAAGCAGAAGTTTTTTTTTTCTTTTTCTTTTTTTTCCCCTGCCTTTCTCCAAGCAGTTTCATGAGTAAAAAGTGGCAGAGAAAATGCAGCAGGCTGTGCAATATTTACTCAGCAAGGGTACTCAAGCACTTACTCAAGGCTCAGGCTTTGCAAATCCAAGGCCAAGTTACCCAGGAGTATAAATTGGTACTGTTGCCTTTAATGGAGCTGTGGGGATTTATACCTTGTAGAGCATTTACTTCTAGGAGTAAGAGGGAGGCCTGAATTAAGGAATAAACATGAACAAAACTTTCCAAGAGACACAAAATAAATAGAAAATTAGAGTATCACTGCAGTGCATTGCCCATGATTTGCTGTACATGGTGAACCCATTCCTGGCTGGTCCGTGATGCTACGGTCCCGGTATTTCAACGGAGTTGTAGAGATTTGTTCCTCATTCTTATCTGGTCCTTACGTCACAGCTGGTGGTGTGACTCACCAGAGGGAGTTCCGGATGCCCTGTCTTGAGGGAAGGAAACCAACTGGCATTTACTGAATAAAGACAGCAAAACACGAGTTGCACATTTTTTTAACTTGTTTAAAAAAAAAAAAAAAATTCTAAAAGTTTTTTTAAAAAAAATTTACACAGTTCCAGCATCTGTCTGTCAGTCTGTCATTTCCTCCCCACCAACTTTTGAGCTCTGATTAATTTGACCTGGGTTTCATAAGGGTGGGATGGATGTCTTAACAATTATGAAATTCTTGTCAGTTTTGAGAAAGTTAGGCAGAAAGAAATTATTTTCCTGTTGAGGGAGAGGAGGGCAGAATTCTGCCTTAATCTGTTGTTTGTTGGCAAACTGCAGGCCAGACGCAGGTACTTGCAGCTGGCTGTTTAACATCTCCAAAGTCACATTGTGCATTGGCAATGTCCTATAACATCCTTGTTGACACGCCTGAGGGGCGGGATGTCATCCAAAGGGACCTGGACAGGCTGGAGAGGTGGGCCTGTGCGAACCTCATGAGGTTCAACAAGGCCAAGTGCAAGGTCCTGCACCTGGGTCGGGGCAAGCCCCGATATCCATACAGGCTGGGGGATGAGTGGATTGAGAGCAGCCCTGCGGAGAAGGACTTGGGGGTACTGGGGGATGAAAAGCTGGACATGAGCCAGCAGTGTGCGCCTGCAGCCCAGAAGGCCAACCCTATCCTGGGCTGCATCCCCAGCAGCGTGGCCAGCAGGTCGAGGGAGGGGATTCTGCCCCTCTGCTCTGCTCTGGTGAGACCTCACCTGGAGCCCTGCGTCCAGCTCTGGAGCCCTCAGCACAAGAAGGACATGGAGCTGTTGGAGCGGGTCCAGAGGAGGCCACAAAAATGCTCCGAGGGCTGGAGCCCCTCTGCTCCGAGGCCAGGCTGAGAGAGTTGGGGCTGTTCAGCCTGGAGAAGAGAAGGCTGCGGGGAGACCTTAGTGTGGCCTTGCAGTGCTGAAAGGGGCCTATAGGAAAGATGGGGACAGGCTTTTTAGCAAGGCCTGTGGTGACAGGACAAGGGGTGATGGGTTTAAACTAAAGGAGGGGAGATTTAGGCTGGATAGAAGGAAGAAATTGTTTACACTGAGGGTGGTGAAGCACTGGCACAGGTTGCCCAGAGAGGTGGTGGAGGCCCCATCCCTGGAAACATTCCAGGTCAGGTTGGAGGGGGCTCTGAGCAACCTGATCTGGTTAAAGATGTCCCTGCTCACTGCAGGGGTCTTGGACTAGATGACCTCTACACGTCCCTTCCAACCCAAAGCATTCTGTGATTCTGTGATCCTAGGAGATGAGGAGGACAGTTTTGTTGGGGGAGACAAGAGTAGGGACACTCAGAGGGGGAAAAAATAATCCTGAAGTTAATTTCGTGAGTTCTATTGCTCCCAGAATGACTTCTTTCAAAACAAGAAACTCTGTGATCCTTGCCTTGTCTACCTGAACTTTGCTTTCCTTTTGCTCACATCAGTGTAACCCCAAACCAGGTAACCTACAAAGTTGAGAGCAACAGGGCAACCCAACATTTGTCTCTTTGTTTTTTTGCTTCACGTTCCCTGAATATCAAAACCACGCTCAGCTCTTTACTGATAAAAATATATCTGCAATGAGTCTATTCCTATGATTGTTTTTCTTCTTGCTCCTTTTCTTGTTTTGGGCTGCTACAATTCTGCTGCTGTAGCTTCTCCATCCTGGTCTCAGCAGGGCGAGCAGAGAGGGAGGCCTGTGCCTGTGCTTATTCTGTGGACGGAAAAGTCATGCAGTCCGTTTGCTGACTGCTTCCTTATTGTTTTTCACTGTGTTTTTGTCCAATTTAATTGTGAATGTCCCAGAGACACCATTTATTATTCCTTCAGGGAATCCTACTAGGGAGATATTTCTGAATCAAATAAATCAACTTTTTCTTACCTACTATTTTCCCATTCTTCCAACTTCTTCAACCTCTTTGTAATTGTCATTAATTTTCCCCCTATTGTGCTCTTGCTTGTCTAGTAGTTGGAAATTAAAACTTGGGCTGCTGAGGAATTTTCCAGAGTACTGATTTTTTTTCTGGTGAATCTATTTCTAAACTGGGTCTTGCTGAAGGGGAGCAGGGGCAAAGAAGATTGTTTGATTTCAAGTGAGTTTCCTGATCTGAAAAATCCAGGGAGAAGTGGAGGAAGAGAGAGTTTAAAGTCATCCAAATTACCTATTTCAGAGCTTTTGAAAGCGTTTTTTCAAATTTAAGTTCAGAAAAATGTTTAATTTCAAAATATTAATGGGATTTGTAGCAAAGCGTTTGAAAATTAAAATGTTCAAACTAGAAAAGAACTATTTTGGGAATTCCTGCAATAATATACATTGATTTCTGTAATTAATAATACTGACTAATAATAACAATAATAAAAAAAAATGGATTTGAGTTCTGTGCAAATGTTCAAGACTTAAGACATTCGTCCCAGGATGGGAACAAAGCTACTTGAAATCATTAAATCTCTCCTGTTCTTTCTTATTAGTTTTACAGTGGTTTGAATAAAGCTTCTCCTAACCCACTCTGTATTACAGCCTATACTTTATGAACACATAATGGCAAATGCGTGTTCCTTAGAAGATGTGCAAGTCTTGCCGTTAACAACACTGGTACAAGACACATCCCTCAATTCCCTTAAACAAGTCACCCCATCCTTTCTTCTTCCTTTAAACACCGCAATTCGTTAACAGTTTTCCAGCATCAAGGTTTCGGGATGCAGTTACTAGGGGACAGGGAGGAATTGGTTCTTTGCCTACAAGCAAAGCTTGTTAACTTTTTGTAAGAAGATGTGAACAACCACTCAGAGGTCCTTGTATTGACTCCAGCGCCTGCCAAATTGGGCCCATGCCCTGCATCTAGCCAACAACAACCCCTTTCTGCCTTTAAAACAGTTGGTTATTTAAAAGATGCAGCTTTTTCTTGTAACATTAAAAAGAAGAACTATGCAGTCTTGAAAGGTAGCCCCGTCCATTGAATTATTGTACAGGACAAGAGCAGTTCTCAAAGTGTTGCTATCAAAAGCGAGTGTACTTCCCTACGGCTGGCTTTTGATTATTGATACAGCAGAGGGAAAGGTTCATTTAAATATAGAAATAAAAATTCACTGCTAAAAAGGTTCAGCTACTTGCAGAAGGCTCTTTTTTTTTTTTGTCGTTTCTAATGTGGCTGCTTCCTTTAACACTTTAACCCTGAAAAAGGGCAACAAAACAAATACCCCCTAAATGCACTGTCAGAGCAGCTCTTTGTTTGTACAGTGAGCTGCCACAACCAGCACGGTTTGAAAACTTCAGGTCCATCAAATCATCCTCATCATCACACTCCCGAGAAAGCTGTGAGTATTGGCTTTCCAGTTGGGTTGATTTTGATAGAACTTATGGTCCTAACTTTGGCACTTTAGAAAATCCTGTTAGATGGGGCTTTCAGGAACATGAAGACCTCTGACAATCTTGGTCCTACCTGTGTGCTCCTCTATTTTGTGCACTCTGTCCCTTCTTAGTTATTCAGAAAGCGGTACAATTTCTGAGCTATGCTGTTGCTATAACTTATCTCCTTTCTGCTCTCCTTCCTAAAGTTGCAGGTGTGTATTTGATGGTGGGGTAGGGAGAGGAGGAAGAAGGAGCAATGGCTGGGGAAGGAATGACAAGTGACATTGGATTATCCTGGCCTGATCCAAAGCCTGCAGAAGTAAACTGGGAAGTTTTCCCCTCATTTTGAGGGATGTTGGATCCTATAGCTCCCCGTAACAAAATGTTACCAAAGTCAGCAGCTGCCAGAAGCAAGACCAAGTAAAAAAATGTTTCTTCCCCACCATCTTTTCTGTTACTTCTTCCCCCTATGCAAGGGGAGGCTTTAGAGGAAATGTCTTAGTATAACTGGCACATATATCGAATCTGCTTAGTCTGGGCTGTTAAGTAAGTTTAATTAATTTACTAAGTTAATGTTCCAATGCTAGCAACAAAGCATCATTGCAATCAGCTGGGTAGCAGGAATTGGAACCCCTAAATGAGCTCATTTTTTCACAGTTGGAATTAGGGACCAGTTAGCCAGTTGTGTGGTTTTTCCAATTTCTCCACTTGCCCTAGGGGAGTTGCAAGTTATTCATTCCCTATTGCTAAGTGTGAGTAAGAAGGGGAGGGGGGAGACAAGAACAAACCCTACTCCATGTCGGAGTCCATCTTTGATCCTAACGCTGCTGATTCCCTGGCTGTTTTCTGCACTTCTCTTCCTGCCTTGGTCCTAGAATGGCATTTGCTACTATTTGTAATAGTTTGGGGAAGCAGAAAGGCATCACTGAGAGATTTTTACTGCATGTATTTTCATCCTGAGTGTGTGCAGATAAAGGGGGGAAAAACAAATAAACAATAAAAGAATGGAAACAAAATTACAGAAATTTGCAAAGTTTGACAAATGGTGGCCAGGAGTTGCCACAAGCTAATGGCTTGCAATGATTAATAAGAGTAAAAATAATTGCATTTCATTAAGATTGATGACACCCCATTTAACCTCCCTTCTCGTTTCAGCCCTAAAGTGGAAAGAGATGAAGTTCTCATCTATAATAGCTCCTGTAACATTACCATGGAAACTGAGGCAGAGATGGAGTGTGAGGGAGCTAATCAGCCAATTACCGCCAAGATTACTGAGATATGGAAAAACTGGGGCCAGAACACTCAGGTATAATCAAATCTTTTTTACAGACTGATTCAAACAGCTTAAAATTAAATTTGTAATATTGTGTACATTTAAAGGGGGCAAAAAAAAACCAATTTAGGCTGAGCAGCAGCAATATATAATATTAAATGCTTTCCAACTTTGAATAGCAGTTCTAATGCAGTGCAGCTGAATTAATGGTTAACTATGGTTAATCATGTATTTTATGAGACATAAATGAGCTTTACCTTATTTTCTGGGCAATGTATATCTTTTTTAACACTCTCCTCCTTTATATAAATTCAAAGTCTGTTCTAAAAGTATTATTTTCTGTTAGTTGAGCTGAAATCTTAGCCATGAGATACAGAGTTTCAGCTCTCTGGCAGAGACTTAGCATTCAGCATTTGTGCAGCTCTGGTTATATTTGGGTTTTGCTCCTCTTCAGTATCTGAGGTAAAATGGAACAGCCTTCCCAGTGCTGTGTGTGGGTATAGCATGAAGAAAGACATCTGCAAAGTGTTCATTGCAAAAAAACTATGACTCTGAACTAACGTCATGGCAACGCTCTATATCTAAAAATATTCATTGTAAACCTAAGACATCCTTTTAGAGTCCTCGAGGTCTTGCAGAGTTTTTGGGGTTGTTGAGCTGGGTTGTGCCACCTGTGAGAAGGAATTCAGAGGGGCTGGATATTTGGTGAACATCAAATATCGCTTTGTCACCAGCCTTTCCTAACTGAGCAGCTCCTGAGAAGTGGTGGAGACCTACCACATGCAGGACAGTGCAGGTGGGAAGGGTTACACACCTGACTTAGCAGAACAAAGGCTGGTTTTTATTTCAACCACATTATCATGCAGTCTTCTTACTATGGTTGAGACCTAAGAAAATGAACTTTGTTTGCTCAGGATTGGTATTAAAGCTACCATGGTAATTTTTAACTCTGCTATCAGCAATGACATTTCCACCACCCCACCGCAGAAGTAGCTGCAGTGTCCTGGCAGAGTATTTTTGGTGTGTTTCTAGCATCAGATTCTAGATTTTTTACTAAGCCAAGAGTCTCTGAATATTTGCCCTGCAAATCTACTTTACACGTATGTTACTCTTGCACTGAGTACCCCAAAATACAGTTGCTTTCCTTTGTTCTGTTGTTTTAAGCCTGTCCTTGGCCTGTGAAGGAATGTCACGTGCAGCCTTTTACCTACTAGTGTTCGTTGGTTAGTCAGCCTTGCTAGTTATGCTACCAGAAACATGTCCAGCTAAGAAGAAAACCAAGCCAAAAAAATTTGCTAGTTGGCAACTGCAGGAGGCCAGCAAAGGGAAGCGCTCAGCCAAGTATCAGATCAAACGGTAACTACTCCTTTTATTCATATTTTCCTTCCTGAATGGGATAAGGGCATCTCTACAGCCCTAAAGCCTGGGCTGCAGTGTAGAGGAGCTATTGCCTGCTCTTGGCTGTGATCTGAACAGCTCAGCTGTGTCAAGGGTCCTGCAGTCTCACTAATGAGATGATGAGAGGTTGTCTTTTGACTCAGGTGGGAGCAAGAATAGGAAGACGTAGTGAGGTTTGTCCCTGCTACGTTTTTTTCTGCTCAGAGTGGGGAAAATCGAAGAAGTCCTAAGTGTCCTGAATGAACAAATTCGTTCAGGGAGAGCAGGACGAAACCAGCAGCGCTTTTAGATCTGGGATTTGCTGCTGCTTAATGAACCCAGCGGGCATTTGGAATCATTTTATCCCTCTTCCCAAAACTGGCCTGGGTGAGCAGAGGTGGATGGGTGGGGAGTTCAGATAAATGGTTTCAATTTTGGTCCCTTTCTAGCTGACAGCATCCCATTAAGATTTACGACCTGGTACAGCATATGCATGCTTCACTGTAGAGGTTTAAATCATGTCATGTGAACTGGCCTTACCTTTCCAGTGGAAATAATGGTCCCCAGGTTCAGCACCAAGCAGTGAAATGCATTAATAGCACCACGTGCCTTAGGATAATGGTGCTATTAGCAGGCAGCACAACTCTGTGTACAAGTAATGGGACTGCATCTCTTTATAATAACATCTGGCACTTCTATTGCGCTCTCATGCAAGGATCTCAAAGCACTTCATAAAAAATGGGCCTGATCTGTAGCTGCTCTCAGCATAGCTACACTGCTCAATGTTTTGTTTTCTGCTTACTCTTCTGCCCGCTGAACGGTGCCTGGGCAGGCTGGTAACTCAGCAGTGTCTTGGCACAGCTGGGAGGGATGGGGCAGAGATGATTAGATGATGATGGAGCAGGATTAGCTCCAGGATGGCATTGGAAGTAAAAAGAGGCATTGCAGAAAGGCTGACAGAGGTTTGTATTAGCAAGAGCGTGGAATTAATGGGCGTTGGCGAGAAGAGAGAACAACCTCGGTTCAGAGCAGAAAATAATAAAAAAAAACTGTAAAAGGTTGGTTCTGGGAACGTGAGTCTCAGGGATACAAGCTTTAAGGTGAAGTCATTTTTTTCTTCAGTCTTTATAAGACACCTAATAGGACTTGTCCATAATTCTCAAAATAATAAGGAAGAGATTAATGTGGTTAGTTGGGATTTGGTAGGTTGGAAATGAGGCAAACATAGACTGTGAACGTGACAAGCTTTTGCAGCAATCTCCTGGTGGGAGAATGCCAGGCAGAAGGCTCCAGAGGTGCCTGAGAAGGAGCGTGGTGGGTGTATGAGAGGGGCCAGGTGACATGATATCCCCAGTAGCAGGGAACTGAACTCCAGTGAGATGGTGATCTCTTCCAGGTCTGTGTTTCTGTGATGCTTTTAGCAGCCCCGTTACCAATAGCTCACAGACATGACCCGAAACATTGAAGAGAAGTCCATGCATAAGGATCCTGGTGTACAGCAAGTGGCAGAAGCACGTCCATCAGCTTGATCTGCCTTCTTTGACCAGCAGGAGCCTTGCAATGGAAATAGTCCATTTTTCTCTTGCCTGACTCTGCAGAACAGGATCCAGACAGTGATTTCACCCTGGATCTGTGGTCATCTTTACTAAAAATTGCATTAAATGGCTATTGTAACTCATCCAGGAGTCAGACCTTAGCCATGCTTGTTGGGTTTTGAATAACCACATGTTGCCAGACCCATTCCTCCATTTTTCTGGTCACATCCAAAGTGTATTGTATGCATTCCCATGGTGTTTCCCCACCATCTGTTTGAATTAC
>VYZW01058383.1:0-14319 GCA_013401315.1 Balaeniceps rex | reverse complement strand
GGACCGGCCCGCGGGGGGGGCCGGGGGTTGCCCTGGGGTGCGCCCCGCTGCCGAGGGCTCCGGCCCGGCTGCGCGGTTCGGGGGAACCCAGCTGCCCCGTCAGCAGCTGGGTGAAGCCCTTTTGGGGCAGGGGTATGCTGGGGTGCCGCAGCCCCCCCGAAAACCGATGTTGGCTTCAGCGCCCCGAGGTTCCCCTCTTGGACCGCCGCGGAGCTGCGTGGACGAGCGACGAGCCCTGGCTATGGCTTGTTGGCTGCCCCCGTGGGGCAGNNCCGTGGGGCAGAGCTGCCTGCAGGTACCGGGGGAGCCAGGCTGGGGTCAAACAGCGGGGCTGGGCAATGGTTCCAGGCAGCTCAAGCGGCTGATGTGTCCCCGGGTGCGAGCCTGAGCCTCCAGGGCGCAGGCAGAGCTGCTGTCTGCCCCTGCTGCCGGCCACCTTCAACTGACCCCTGCAGCCAGCGTGGCCTCACTCAGACGTCACAGCGGGAGAAGCTTTTTGCACTTCCCTGGTGTTAATTTAGCTCTGGGTGTGGGTGTAGGAAGGAGGCAGATGTGCTGCCTTTCGGGCACCCAGAGAAGGTGGTGGGCGCTCTCCTGTGGTGGAGGAACGTGATGGGAGGCACTGCCATGGGCGGCCCTGGGATCCGCTGGCAGGTGTTAAGGATGCCGGTGCGGCGTTGGCTCTGCCAGGTGCTGCAGAAGAGGTGGTGCCCACGGGTTGGGCAAGCAGCAGGGTGCAGCGGCACACCCCAGACAGTGCAGGAGAGAGGGGGTGATGGGAGCCAGTGGCATTTGCAGCCAGGCAGGGAGGAAGGAGACTTGGAGATGAAGAACTGAGGAAAGCATGCTGAGGTGATGGAAGGGATGCAGGGGGCAAAGCTTCGGCTCCTGCTGCCAAAACCCCCCCCGACCCATCTGATGTTGGGGCTCGCGGGGTGCCTGGCTTTGTGACAGGGCTGAGTGGCGTGCGCTGGCCGTGGCTTTTATTCCTGGAGCTGTCATGGAGACGGGTAAGAAGAGCCGGGCTCCTTCAGGCCGTGTGTGGGCGAAACCCTGCAGCATGCAGGAGCTGAAGATCGTGACGAGACTCTCGGCACCTTCCCCCGCCTTTGCTCCCTGCATCAATCCCCTGGGGACCCCCATGGACGGGGGCGTGAGGAGGAGCCTGCGCGGCTGGGGCTCCGAGTGGGATGTGCTGAGCCTGCGCATCACGCTGCTGCTCCCAGCTTCAGTTGTCCCAGTTGTGACTGTCGGGAGCTGCCCTTGACTCAGGTTTGCTTTGTCTTTTTGAGATGCAGCCAAGGAGCTGTATCATGGCAGCCTTTGTGCGCACACTCTTGCAGCCTCTGCGGGGAGCTGGCCCCCGGGCCTGCAGCCACGCTGCGAAGAGCTGCTCCCCTGGGTCAGCAGTGGTGGAAAATCACATTGGAAACCTCTTGCAGTGCCTGCAGTGCTTTCCAGCCTGGGGGCTTGTGGGCTCCAGCTCCGCTCTTGGCCACCTGGGAAGGGAGTTCCTGGCAGTCAAATGTACAGGAGCAAGTCCCTTTAATGCTACCAGGCTGAGCTTCAGTGCCTCATTCTTGGGGAGCCTGGGACTCCCATTCCTCCTGCCTCCACCTTGCGCGATTGCTAGCTGTACCCTGCCAGCTTGCTGGTCCTGTCCGATGCTGAGGGTTTTCCTGTTTCACAGATGGGGCAGAGGCTCGTGGTTCTGCCATGCTTGTTGTGTGGAGCGTGCCATCTCTGGTGGGCTGGGAGCGGTTCAGGGCCTCAGCACTGGGGAGAAGACGCACATGGCATCCATCGGTGCAGCCGGGCTGGCAGGAGCAGAGCTGCCGTTGCCAGGTCTGCCAGCATCGTCCCTGCTGGAAAGGGAACAGTGGTGAAAAACACACCTTGCCAACGTCCCATGAAACAACGACTCACTGTCGTGTGGTGGCTTGGCCCCAGGTGGCCACTGGCGGAGGCGGCCAGTGGTGACGTGTTCCTGTTGGAGCTGGGCCAGTGGCCAGCCAGAACTCAGCCTTGCCACGGGTAAGGCTATCCAGGCCCTGCTGGGACCCTGACTCCTTCCCCCCCAAGACCGAAGCTCCTGTCCCCAGGCCTGCGGCTCTTCCCTGGCGGGGCGAATGTGCCTCCCTGAAGAGAGAGGCTTGTGGTTGGGGAGCAGATCCCAAGCCCTGCACTGGGAACCCCCCTTTGGGCATCATTGCTCAGCTGATGCTTCTTCGATAGCTGGGTTGGGAGGGGGTGTCTCAAAGCCCCTGCAGAGGGGCCAGGTGACAACCAGGGCCTGGCACCTCCTGCTGCAATCGGCCCCAGGGGTCCCAGGCTTCGAGCAGGCTGGGTGGCTTCCCAGAACATCCTGAAACTCCTGTGGCTGTGAAACAGGTGCTAAAATGCTGCTTTGCTGCCTGTGCCGGTTGTCGTTCCGATTGGAGCAGAAGGGTTTTTTCCATCTCTGCTGTACTGCAGCGGGGTGCAGCAAGGCTGCACCTTCCCAGCACCGCAGTGTGCTGCTGCAGCCCGTCATGCTGGGCAGCTCTGGACTGGTGTTTGTTGATGCTGGTCTGACCTGTTGCTGGTCAGGGGAAGACACTTGTCCAGCAGTGATTTGCAGTGACGTTTTAAGCCCAGTTTGCAAAGCCAAATGTCAGCGCAAGCGCCTGCAGGGGCTCCCATGTGGGAAGGAGGCAGGGAGAGGGTCTCGGCCTGTTTCCACAGGTACTGAAGGTCTGGCTGGGAAGGTGTTTATAATATTCTCTGAGCGCGTCGGGGTTTTCCAGGGGACCACACCTCACCTGGCAAGCTAGGTGCTGGGGTTTGGACGTGCTGCTGAATATTGTGTTACAGCATCAGAGGTGTGTGGTTTTTTTCTGTGGGGCTGAAGGGCCTTCCACCCCCCTCTTTGTTTTTCAGGACACGCAAGAGAAGGAAACCATCACCCCCGAGAGAGCAGAAGAGGCGAAACTGAAGGCCAAATACCCCAACCTAGGCCAGAAGCCCGGAGGCTCTGACTTCCTCATGAAGAGACTGCAGAAAGGGGTATTTATTTCTCAGCCATGGCTTGTCCGTGTCCTCCCCTCCCTCAGTGGCACAGGCAGCCAAGCTCCAACTGGGCCAGAGGAATCACACCAAAATTCCCCAGGTCAAAAAGTCAGTTGAACCCATGGACCAGGCTACTTTCAGTGCCTGCGCTGGATGTGGCACCTAGCTGCTCTAGTCAAGCAAGAAAGGCTTGTGCCTGCTCAGAATCCAAAAGCTGCTGCCTCTCGGGTGGTTTTGCTCTGTGCATTTCCCCCAGCGGTGGATCCCATCCTGTCTTCCACACCCTGACCCGAAACCTGGGGTCTAGAGGCGAAACCAGGGCATAAATCCCCCCCTGCCTGCTGCTGTGCTCCCTGGGGTTCAGTGGGCCACTGGGATGCTGTGGGCCTCAGTTTTTCTCTCTGGTCTGCACTTTGCCTGGGTTCTGGGCTGATGCAAAGGGCACTGAGAATGCCAGCAAGTCAGCTGGCTGCATCTCCATTGCTGGTACCAGTGTAAAAAGCCAACCTTCTGACTGCGCTCCCTGGAAATGTAATTAAATCCTTCTCCGAGAGCCATCTGTAGCCTGCTTGGGTTGCACTGCTGGCTCTCCTTGCGGAGGCTGGTGCAGAAAACATAAATCCCTCCTGAGCTGCTGGCAGCCAGTGGCCGCATGTCTTCCCCAGCTCTGAACACACGGTGTCTCTGTCACACTGCACAGGGTTTGGCTCTTGTCCTGCTGCTTCCCTTTCATCTTGAATTGAGATCTGTCCCCGCTGCTTGAGCAGCCACTGTGCATGCACGCTCGCTCTCACTGTTGATGTGATCACTGGGATTGTATTAGGTACCAGCTCCTAAAGCAAGCACAGAGAGGAGGGTTGTTTAATGGCTTGGTGCTCAAGTGGGGATGGGCTTTTGGCCAACACTGGGTTCACTGGGGCCTGACGGTGCATTGGGGCAGAACTGAGCTCTTCAGAGCTCCTTGTGCCCAGCAAAGCCCTGTCCGTAGCACCAGCACAAGCTCTGCTTTGGTGTTCAGCCTTTCCTATGCCGCTGGCAGGGGTGAAGCAGCACCGTGAAGGAGCACGGAGTCCTGTGGTGATGTATGTGATAAGGGAGCAAAATGCCCTTTGAACCCCGGGTCAGTGGTGCTGTGCAGCAGGGAGGTGTCCTCTGGCCACATCTTCGCAGGCATTTCCCTGCATCATTTTGGCCATTGGGGGCCTGGATGGTCCGGTGAAGGCCTTGGCACCGGCCAGGCTGTGCTCCCTGGGGAGAAAATCCTGTCACGCTGGCTCATCTGTTCACCAAACCAGAATAAACTGTATCAGCAAATGTCCCCTGGCTTTGCCGCTGTAGCTGAGCCTCTGCCTGGAGGCACCTGCCGACTTGGCTGTGCCTGCATTCAGCTGTCTGGGGGTCTCTGGACCAGGATTGAATCTGTCATGCTGAGTGTGGTGCAAGGGCAGGGCAGGACAAACCTGGTCTTTACCCAGCAAGCGCCATGCCAAGCAGTGAAACTTCACAGGCTACAAACACCCAAAGGTGGGTCAAAGGGAGAAAATGCACCCTGGTATCTCGAGTCCGACAGGCAGCTGCTGTGGGGCAAAGCTGCTTCCAGCTGGGGCAGGTTCGAGTCACTCTGGGCTTTGTGGGTGGGTGCTAAAGGCCTTTTAAATCAGGCCAGGCTCCCTTGCTTGGATTTTTCCCTTCATGATCTTTTGGTGACCTGGTTTTGAGCAACCCCAGCAGCTCCTTAAAGGATCATATTTGTGGCCAGGTGTCTGTATATCTGCTGTGTCCCCACACTCCTGCAAATCAAAGTAACCCAAACTCCTCTCCCTCTTCCAGCAAAAATACTTTGATTCTGGTGACTACAACATGGCCAAGGCAAAGATGAAGAACAAGCAGTTGCCAAGTGCGGGGCCAGACAAGAACCTGGTGACAGGAGACCACATCCCCACGCCACAGGACCTCCCGCAGAGAAAATCCTCTCTTGTAACCAGCAAGCTGGCAGGGTAGCCTGCTCTCACAGGCTGGGTTTTTTCCTATTTTCTTTTTTTTTTTTTTTCTTTTGGCTAAATGGATTGAACTTCACTGTACCATAGGGACGGGAGCACCAGAATCTGCATAGTTATTTGAGTATTTACAGCAAACACACACCAAAACCAAGAAGGCGAGCGAGAGGTGTCAGTAGCCTGGGACGCACAGGCAGATTTGACTGGGCCGTTCCTTTTAGTGAGTCAGTTTGCTGCCTTAATTTTCATGTGGTTTGAAACCATCCTCGCTTGTAGAGCCACTGAAGCGCTGCCTCCTTGCTGGGAGAGTCGAGTGGCCCCAGGAGAAGCAGGAAAGTGCTCAGAGGAGTCGCTTGCTGTTTGCTTGGCACCTGGTAGGAGGGGAGAGCTGAGAGCTGTGGCATGGGAATGCTTTTCAGGTGTCAGGTGTCTGCAGAGGAAGAACCGGCTGGGCAAAAGGTGTGATACGTGATCTGGAAGTTTAGTTAGGTGTGTGTGTTAGAGCTTCTAAGTGAAGAAATTAGCTGTTACGCAAAAAATGACGTGGCTGTGTTGCTGGGCTGAGCTGCCTGGGATCTGTCCTCTGCTTGCACAAAGCAGCTGAGCTCACAGGAGGGGATGATGCATCCGACTGCGGCAGGAGAGGGGCCGTGCAGTGTTTGAAATGGTCCTTGTGGCTTGGAGCTGCAATGAGGCGTTTGCTGTTTTGGGGATAGAGCCCCACCACAGCCGCATCGGAGCGTGGCTGTGATGGAGAGGTGCAGCGTGAGGCTTGCAGCTGCCCCAGAGCAGTCCGGTTTGGGGACAGTTTCTTTGTCCCCGGTCAGCTCTGTCCCGTGAGGCTGTCTGCCTTGGCAGGGTGAGCCTCTCACAGCTGCCAGGTAGGCAGCAAAAGGTGTCGAGCTGAATCCCACCAGCACCAGGGTGCTGCAGTGTGGCCAAGCAGGCAGGCAGAGCCTGTCTGGTCACACGCAAGCCCCTGCCTGATGTCTGGACGTTGGCACTTGCAGACGGGGGGTGGGCAGCGGCAGCCGGTGAGACAGATGTGAGCTGTTGGAGCTGATCCTCTGGAGGGAGAGAGGCAGGACTGGGAATAACCACCCCAGAAGGGAAAAAAGCACCAGAGACAGAGCATGGAGATCAGGAAGACAGCAGCATAGAGGCAAACCTGTGTTGACAGTGTCAGGCACCCCAAGCTTGGATTTCTTTCTTTTTTCTCTCTCTTTTTTTTTTTTCTTCTTTCTTCTTCTTGCCTTTTCTTTGTTCCAGGCCTGAAAAAAAAACAAAAAAAAAAACCCAAAAGGTTGGCGTGATGGCTGCAGCCTGCAGAATGACATGCACACTCAGTGCGTATGCTGTCCGCTCCTCGTGCAGCAGAGACGAAGCAGCCTCCCGTCCTGTGCAGCCTTGGTCTTGGTGTGCCTGTGCTAGGCAAGCACTAAACCTGCCTGGCTTAGGCCCGGTTTTGAAGGCATGTGGGCAAAAGGAAGTCGAGTGGACTTTTTTTTTTGAGGGGGGATAGGGGGAATTCCCATCAGGTCAGGAGAAACCAAGACAGGGCACAGCTTTCCTTATGTGTCTTCCTGGCTGGCTCGCTCAGGCTTTCCTGAGAACGTGTTTCACTCATCGCACTTTCCTGCTGCTGGCCAGAGCGAGGAACGCGGTGTTGCTTCCCAGGAGAGTGTTTGCCAAGGGTGTGCTCGAATGCTTGCGTCTGCCTTCAGGTGGTTTGGAGTAAGCCAGCCACAGCTCCGCTCTTCAGGGCACACTGAGCAAGGGGCTCCATTGCTGGCCCTGTGGCCGCAGAGGACAGTTTTGTCTTTGTGGAGCAGGCAAGGAGTGTAGTGGGATTGGGGGCTGCCCACTTGTAACCACAGGTCTGTGCTTCGGGCTCTGCCACCTTCCCAGGCCCTGTGTGACCTGGCCAGGGCGGCGCTGGCAGTGGCTGTGCAACCTCCTTGGATGTTCTGCTGTCCCAGCCATGTTGTAAATAGATATGAATCATATATATAAAAAGATATATAATTTTTTACATGTTCATCTCTCCTCTCTTCTAGAGTTTTAAAAAAAAAAAGAGAGAGGAAATATAGTGAAGACTGCAAAGTTGCAGCTTGTGGGCTGCCCCTGTGCTGGGGAGGGGAAGAGGGAGGGGATGGCTCTCAAACCACAGCTTTCCCTGTTTTTCCGGAAATGCCAGACGTGCTTACACAGGAGGGGGAAGCGATCGTGACAACACAGGATGAGAACCAGCAAAAGCAATTCCATACAAGGGTAGTAGCTGTGGAGCAGGGTTATTTCTATTCCGCCCCCAGAGCTGAGCAGGCAGCGAGGGGGTGATGATGCTGTCTGCCCCACTGCCCGCCTCTCACGGGAAGGGGTGCAGAGGAACCGCCCTGCATCTCTGAGGCGTTTGCATTCTCATCCTCTGCTCCTCATCAAATATTACCACAAGGATAAGGCTGGTAGTGGTGGGAGGCTTGATGCCCCCAGGGCTGTTGGGGTGAGCCAGGAGGAGGAAAGACATGTTTAGCACCACCTATTGGGGTGTCTGAGGGACTAATGTAGCTCGAGCAAGGCCATCAAAGTGCAGCCATGGGGCGCAGAGGGAGGGCTTGGGCTCTCCGAGCCCACGCGGGGTTTCGTTGAAGTGGGGAAGGCAGCTGTGGCTGTGCTTCTGCACCCCAGGGATGGGCACCGGCTGGGAGAGGGCATGTGGAGAGATCCTGATGGGCCTCAAGGACATTGCTCAAAGTCTCTGCCCTTTCTTCCTCCTCCTCCTTCAGGGCTCGTTTTGGGTAATGCTGTGCAACACCTCCACCACCCCCTGGTTATGTGAGCAGCTGGTACCCTTCTCTGTGGGCTGTGCAGGGGCTATGGAGTGGTGGGGGCTGTCCCCCAGCAATGGACCATGGGGTGTATGTGGGGTTTGTCCCCAGCTACAGGGT
The DNA here is from genome assembly GCA_013401315.1 of Balaeniceps rex. Taxonomy (NCBI): domain Eukaryota; kingdom Metazoa; phylum Chordata; class Aves; order Pelecaniformes; family Balaenicipitidae; genus Balaeniceps; species Balaeniceps rex. The sequence continues at coordinate 6,329 of VYZW01058383.1, read as the reverse complement.
GTAGGGAGAGCTGACCCCCAGCAACGGGGTCATCAGGTTTGCATGGGGCTGTGCCCCAGCAATGGGGCTATGGGCTGTGCAGGGGGCAAACCCCCGGCAGTGGGGCTGTGGGGTGTTCATAGGGCTGTCCCCTGGCGATGGGCCCATGGGTGTGTGTGCTGGGCCACGGGTTCTCCATGGGGCTGGCCCCCAGTGATGTGGCTGTGGGGTGTACGTGGGGCTCTGGGGTGCGCATGGGGCAAGAAAGTGCGTGTTGGGTGGGCATGGGGTGTATGGGTGCCATCGCCCAGCCATGGGGTCCATCCCGTTGTGCAGCCACAGGGGCCAAGTGGGGCCAGCAGCCACCTTGGCTCACAGCTGAGACTTGGCGGGGGAAGCCCAGGGGAAGGTGGTTTTTAAATTCCTGCCTTCAAAACAAATCCCAGCGCCCCCCCCCACGCTGTGGGGCGGGGGCTCCTGGTGCCCTCCCCAGGGTCGGGGCTGCCCCACAGTGACGTCCTCCCATGCTGCCCCACCGTGGCTCCCTCTGTCCCCGCTGGCAGCCATCCCGGAGGCTTTAACTCTAGACTTTTCAGCCTTGACATCACAGCTTTCCTTTCTAGAGTTTTAACAGCCCAGCCCATGGCGTCACTGGGGTGGGCCGCTGTTCAAACGAATGCACTGACCCTCCCCGGGGCTGCCTGAACACTCTGCACTGCGTCTTCCACCCCCAGTTGGCCATTTTGCATCCCCTCGAGCCTACCCCGCAGCAGGGGCCGGGACCTGGTGTTTGCACAGGGACACAATGTTCCAGCCTAGTGCCAAGTATGTGCCGGTGTTTGTTTGTGCTTTAAAGCTTGGAACTGCTGGGGAAATATGCGCTGGGCGCTGCCCCAAGCTGCCAGAGCAAGCTGAGCTTGCCTCTGTTATTGCTCCCGGTGCCAAGAATTCGCTTGTCAACAAGGACACATTCCTTGGGGCCACGGCAAGGATTTTCAGGGGGCTGGGTTTTGTCTTTGCTGGACGCCAGTGCGACCCGGTCACGCTCTTGCCCTGGTTTCTGGGGGTGGCAGCTGGGAAAGGAGCTGGCGAGGGGGTGACGGGGCAGCCAGGGTGGATGCACGTCATTGTTTCTTGTGAGATCTGGGGCAAGAGTGCTTTGGGGCACTCGGGACAGGGCTGTGCCCTGTGCTCACCACAGCTTCCTCCTTTGCCGTTCCCGACAGTGCACGGTGATGCTGAGGATGGTGACAGAGGCTTGGGTTTGCTGCAGTTTCTGTCCCCAAAAATGCTGACCAGAGAGGGGCTTCTTCGCGGCGGCAGCTCCCCATGTCTTCGCTGCCTCCCTGGAGTGGAAAAACCCATGTGAGGAGCTGTGCTGGTGTTCTCTCCCCACATCTGGCATTTTATCCTGTGCTGGGTTGACCCTGGCTGGATGCCAGGTGCCCACCAAAGCTGCTCTATCACTGCTCTTCTCAGCTGGACAGGAGAGAGAAAATAGAACGAAAAGCTTGTGGGTCGAGGACAGGGAGATCACTCGGTAATTACCATCACAGGCAAAACAGACTCGACTTGGGGAAAATCAGTTTAATTTATTACCAATCAAAACTGAGTAGGGTAACAAGAAATAAAACCAAATCTTAAAACACCTTCCCCCCCACCCTTCCCTTCTTCCCAGGCTCAACTTCACTCCCGATTTTCTCTCCCTTCTCCCCCCGAGCGGCGCAGGGGGACGGGGAATGGGGGTTGCGGTCAGTTCATCACACGTTGTCTCTGCTGCTCCTTCCTCCTCAGGGGAGGACTCCTCCCCTGCTCCAGCGTGGGGTCGCTCCCACGGGAGACAGTCCTCTGTGAACCTCTCCAACGTGGGTCCTTCCCACGGGCTGCAGTCTTCATGAACTGCTCCAGCGTGGGTCCCTTCCACGGGGTGCAGTCCTTCAGGAGCAGACTGCTCCAGCGTGGTTCACAAGTCTCACACTCCCACGCAGTCACAAGTCCTGCCAGCAAACCTGCTCCAGCGTGGGCTCTTCTCTCCATGGGTCCACAGGTCCTGCCAGGAGCCTGCTCCAGCGTGGGCTTCCCATGGGGTCACAGCCTCCTTTGGCCACATCCACCTGCTCCAGCGTGGGGTCCTCCGTGGGCTGCAGGTGCATGTCTGCTCCACCGTGGACCTCCATGGGCTGCAGGGGGACAGCCTGCCTCACCATGGTCTTCACCACGGGCTGCCAGGGAATCTCTGCTCCAGCACCGGGGGCACCTCCTCCCCTCCTTCTTCACTGCCCTTGGTGTCTGCAGAGTTGTTCCTCTCACATATTCTCACTCCTCACTCCAGCTGCAGTTTTTGTCCAGGTGGTTTTTTCCCCTTCTTAAATACGTTATCCCAGAGGCACTACCACCGTCGCTGGCGGGCTCGGGCTCGACCTCAGCCAGCGGCAGGTCCATCTTGGAGCCAGCTATCGGACATAGGGGAAGCTTCTCACAGAAGCCACCCCTGTACCCCCCCGCTACCAAAACCTTGCCATGCAAACCCAATACATATCCCCATGTCTGGGGTTCCTCCCACTGCCCCAAAATCCCAAAGATCGCCTGCCCCAGGGGCCCTGCTGTCGGGGTGGGTGGGTATTTCCCAGGTCCCTTTTGCAGGGCCGTTCGGGGTTCAGCAGTGAGCACCCCTGCCTGTGCCAGGCGGGGAAACCAGCCCCCCCCCCCGCCGTGCTGTGACCCCTGCCCCAGTGTCACACTTTCATCATCATCGTCTCGGTTTGGTGACACTGCGTTGCCTTGGCTGGGTGACTTAGGGCTGACGTCACCTTCCCAGGTGGGGGCTGGGGTTCCGCTGCCGCCGGGTATTTTGGTGGCCTTTGGACAGAGCGGTGGCACGGAGAGGCCCCAGCGTGCGTCCCTGGCGTTGCCAGCCTGGCCGCCTGTCTGCCATCGGGGCCTGCAGGGAAACCCTTTCCTGCCTTCAGGGGGGGATTTCTGTGGACCCCAAACCCCAATTTGCAGTGTCTTGGGTCTGGTTTGGCACAAAAAGGCCCTGAGGCTGGAGCGGGTTGAGCTGTACCGGTGCTTGGCTCCACAGGCAGAAATCCCCCACAGGCGAGCTCTGCAGGACGGCAGCCGCCTTTGTCCCTGCGCCTCTCGCCCCCATCCCGGCCTTTCCAAGAGGCAGGGATGGAGCAGAGTGCAGTGCCTGGGACACAGTCCTGGCACAAGGTCTGGCAAAGGGGCGCTTGGGAGACCTCCTTTCTTTCCTCACCGCCCCGGAGCAAAGCTGCGGCGTTTGCCTTTCCGGGGAGCATGTGATCCACCTGCATTGGCATAGATCCCTGTGGCTTCTTCCCCAGCCAAGTTTTCCCCAAACTGGGGCAGATTTTGAGGGCATTGGGCTCAGTCCCAGGGGGTGAATCATAGAATCATTTGGTTGGAAAAGACCTTTAAGNTGAATCATAGAATCATTTGGTTGAAAAAGACCTTTAAGACCATCGAGTCCACCCGTCCCTGCCCGCCACTAAACCATGTCCCTAAGCACCTCGTCTGCCCGGCTTTTAAATACCTCCAGGGGTGGGGACTCCACCACTGCCCTGGGCAGCCTGGTCCAGTGCTTGACAACCCTCTCCGTGAAGAAGTTTTTCCTAATATCCAATCTAAACCTCCCCTGACGCAACTTGAGGCTGTTTCCTCTCATCCTATTGCTTGTCACTTGGGAGAAGAGACCGACCCCCACCTCACTACAACCTCCTTTCAGGTAGTTGTAGACACAGATAAGGTCTCCCCTCAGCCTCCTCCAGGCTCCTCACAGCACTTGTTCTCCAGACCCTTCCCCAGCTTCGTTGCCCTTCTCTGGACACGCTCCAGCACCAAAGTGTCCTTCTTGTAGTGAGGGGCCCAAAACTGAACACAGCACTCGAGGTGTGGCCTCACCAAGTGCCGAGTACAGGGGGACGATCATTTCCCTGGTCCTGCTGGCCACACTATTTCTGATACAAGCCAGGATGCTGTTGACCTGTCTTTTCTTCTTTACGGAAGCTGTTTTGATGCAGGGTTTTGATGTCTTAACCTTGGAAAAGTTTCTAAGCTGTGAGAACCATCATTCTCATTAAGGTTCGGTTCCACTTGCAGCGCTTCGTATCAATTACGCAAGGGGACCTGAGAGGTTGAGGTTGTCACAGGGGAGACAAGACTGCTGCGCTGGGCAGGAACTTGCTGCCATTTCCCCTTGTCTCCTAAATTTCTCTGTTCAGCTGGGTGGAGAGAGGCTAGGGAGTCCTCCGTTGCATGAGGCATGCCTGCCTGTTGGGTCTGAGATGGGGAGCATAGGGTCTTGTTCCAGTAGTCAATCTCCCTCTCGCACTCCCTGATAGTCCTCAACCTGCTCACCTCCTCCCAGAGCTCCATCACCAAGCGGAGGAGTCCCGTCACCAAGTCGAGGAGTTCCTCCACCCAGGCACACCTCCCACAGGTGAACTCACCACTGGTGTCCGATACCAGTGTGAGAGGTGGCGCGCCCTGCAGCCCGACACCTGGGTAGCACCATGCCCCCACGGGAGCTCTGTCTGGGAGGCTGCATCAGTCGTAGCTGGTGCAGAGCTCGGAGAGGCCTTGGTTTTTCTGGCGGGTGGACACCATGGCTCCCTGGTACTTCTGACCGAGCTCCAGCACGCTGCCTATGTGAACTGCCCTGGCTGACGTGCCACGCCCTGTTTGCCGACGCTCATGGTCCCGGGCGCTCCCTAAGGCTCCCTTTTTATGGGAGTGGGGTGTGCCGCTGTCAGGGCTGGCTCCGCCCACCGCAGTGCTGCCTTGGCTTCTTCCCTGCTCAGGAAAGCTCTGGAAAAGCCCCTTTTTGCTGCGATTTCGCTCTCTGGTGCCGACGTGCCGGCTCTGGAGCTGTTCGCTTCAGCAAAATGGAGGAGGTGCCTGTGGCCAGGGAAGACAGAATTGAGAGCTGGTGCCCCAGTGATGCCAAGACTGGCCAGAGTGCCCCCAGGGTGTCCCAGGCGATGGGTGACAGCAGAGGTCTGGCCTCCCCGGGCACCCACTAGCCCTTTCACAACCCCACCCCTGGCCGGATCCCGCCCGAGGGCATGGGGCTCTGCCCTGCTTTGTGGCGCCACAGCCCTCACGGCCGGCGGATGGACGCAAGGAGGTCACGAGTAGCGGGAGAGATGTGACGCAACCCACCGATGACTGTGGGGCAGTTCCCCATGAAGGTCCAGCTAAGCGAGCCAAAGTCAGGGAGGGCTTTACCCACCCAGCCAGATGGATCCAGGTAAAATGCCGAGTGGGTGGGAAGCGACATAGAATCACAGAGTGGTTTGGGTTGGAAGGGACATTTAGAGGCCATCCAGTCCAACCCCGCTGCAATGAGCAGGGACATCTTCACCCAGATCAGGTTGCTCAGAGCCCCGTCCAACCTGACATGGAATGTTTCCAGGGATGGGGCCTCCACCACCTCTCTGGGCAACCTGTGCCAGCGTGCAACCTGTGCCAGTGTCTCACCACCCTCAGCGTAACAAATTTCTTCCTTATATCTAGTCTAAACCTCCCCTCTTTTAGTTTAAAACCATTACCCCTTGTCCTATTGCTACAGGCCCTGCTAAAAAGTCTGTCCCCATTGTTCTTACAAGCCCCCTTTATGTACTGCAAGGCCGCACTAAGGTCTCCCCGCAGCCTTCTCTTGTCCAGGCTGAGCAACCCCAACTCTCTCAGCCTGTCCTCGAAGGAGAGGTGCTCCAGCCCTCGGAGCATTTTTGTGGCCTCCTCTGGACCCGCTCCAACAAGTTTGTGTCTTCCCAGTGCTGAGGGCTCCAGAGCTGGACGCAGGGCTCCAGGGGGATTCTCACCAGGGCACATCACCCTCCCTGCTTCCAAGCAGCCCTTTTGGTGTACACCACCAAGGGCATCCTGGCTCCGTGTGTGTGCCAGGGCTTCAGTCCCGCTGGCCACACATTTGTGGCCTTGCCGGGGTATGCTTTGTGTTGCAAAAACCAGAAAGCAAGCAGGGGCTGAGGCAGGGGAGGGACACGCAGCCCCTTAGACAACAGTGCAGGCTGCAAGGATTGCGTGCACTGTTCTGGGGGGGTGTCAGGGCCCAGCTTTGCCAGGGGGACTCAGGGCATTGCAGCCCCCGTGGTGCTGGGGGCGGGGGCACGGCAGGGCCCGGTGGTGCTCGGCGGGGGCACGGCAGGGCCCGGTGGTGCTGGGGGGTGGGGAGCACCAGCACGGAGGTACGCTGCACCGCTGCGGGGCTGTTGCATGTGACCGAGAAGGGCCGGGGGCCCACAGCACCGGGGGTGGGGGGTACCCGGTGGGGGGCCTAGGGCAGGGCGTCGGTGCCGCGGGGCCGC
>VYZW01058382.1:28053-40779 GCA_013401315.1 Balaeniceps rex | reverse complement strand
AAGAAAAAGCTGTACTTCCTTATAAGCAGATATGTTTTCACCGTTCCTGCATAGTGATGCTGTGCTCAGTAGGTATCTTATGTTCAACTGTCAAGTCCCTTGAACAACTGATGCTGAAAACAGAACAAATAATTATGATGAGTAGGAAGCTGTCACCAATTAATCATAAAAGTTTAAAATAATGATGGGAGATGGAAGAGGACATGTTTGAATTGGTTCAGAGCAGCTCAGTGTCTGGGCACCAAAATACTTGTTTTTGCTCTAGAATCCTGCCTGCAGACACAATGTCAGGTCCTCTCTGGAAGGTATGAATATCTGTTTCACTGAAACTGCACGAAGGTGACCAAAAAATTTACAGCAATGAAACACAGCCCAGCATTAACATGGGATTCATGACCTCTCAAACTCTGTACCTTCCTGTCGCTCATGAGCGATGTATTAGGAAGCACTGCAATAACTAATGTCTTAATACCGTTTGGGGGGCTTAGGAAATGCTTTTCAACCAACTCCACCAGAAGAAGTACAGTTTTATCTAATCACTTTGATGACTATATATTCTCTGGAAGGAAAAGGAGATATTTGAGATGAAAAGTTGCAGTATTCCATTGTGGAAATGATGTTTTTCTCTCTACTACTGACTATCAATTGCAATTAAATCAGACTGCAAAGAATAGAAAATATTAAGAATGTTCATCTACTAGGTTTCGTGTTAGCATCATCTTTCCTGTGAATCGGGGACTGTGTTCTGAATAATTTCCCCTTTTTATCCTCAGAGGACTCAAAGGAGAATTAACTAAAACACCATTAGACTGAAATTTATGAACTCAGTCATTTAATAAGGAATTATTGTGTTGATACAGAGGGGAAAAAGGTAAGGAATTATTTTCTGTGGCAAGTATTTCATCTGAAAGTGGAGTCAAACTTCAGAGGAACAGCATAAAAATAAAATGAAAATGACAAACTTTGGATGCAGAATTTCAAGTGCCTGCAGAAATGGATGAGTTGTGCAGCCTTTATGGATGGCATTTGAAAGCTCTTCAACCACAGCTGGAAAAGAGAGAGGCTATAAGGGTGTGTCCCTTATCATCATCAGAAGAGGAATCTTTCAGGCTTCATTTTTGTGTGCCTTTTGTCCTGTATCAGGTTGATGGCTGAGACTCCAGTGAAGCAGTTGTGGCTCTAAAGATGAAAGCCAGCGGCTGCTACAGTTTTTCAGGGTTTTTTTTTCTTTTTTTTTTTTGGTGCCCTCTGCATTCATGACTCTCCCACAGCATCCTCACAGTTCATAAGGCTTCTATTAAATTTTTAACACTCTGTCTTTTCCAGTGGCAGAGAACTCTTACTGGAGATCAGCCCCAGAGGTATGAATTATATATCTATAAATATGCTCATAAAGCAAAAAGCAGGGCAGCTCCAAGGCTAAACTAGACCTTTTATATCCCCAATGATCTTCGTAGTTTAAAGAAAACCACAACTCCGTGAAGATAGTATATGTGCTAGATTTAAAGGCTAACTTTTACAGAATATATGCACACTGTGTTTGCTTCGTGGAATGAGAAGGCCAAGCAGAACACTGGGCTGCTCAGTATAAGGTTTCCCACCTCACAGACCTCAGTTGTCTCAGTGCTGCTTCCAGTTAGCTGTTCAGTAGTTTTTTGGCAACTATACTGTTGATGGGCAAACTAATTTTGCATATATATCACTGCAGAGGAAACCATTTTATCTGTTTCCCTTTTGTTTAATTCTTTGGCATTGTGTCGTCAACAGAAGCTTTTTAAAAAACATATTTCTGTTTGGGAAACATCCTTTCCCTGCTTAGGAGAGAAGGCACAGAGTAGGTGAAAAATAAATCTGGAAAATCCTTGTGAAATCTTCGGATTGCTAAAATAATCCTGAACTTGCAGCATACCAGTGAACACTGTTAACTGGTGCTTTAATAGCCAACAGAAAAAAGGGGGAAAGAACCCTGTAACTACCAGGAAACAGCCCATATCATCCACAAACAGAATCTAAGTCTCATATGAATATTTGTTTTGAAGCCATGGCCCAAACTGGGTGGCAGCCTTGCCATTTTTTTTAAGCACAGAACAATTTGGAAATTAAAACTCTAAGTTTTATTCAAGGCTGCAAAGTGTTAATTTTGCAATTTGAAAAAATGGCAGACACTGTGAGAAAATAAAAACTTCAGATAGGAAAATACAAACATAAAACCTGTCTCAAATGTATTTCCCTTCCAAATTGTTGTGTAAGGTTTTTCAGGGGCTCCTCTCCAGCTTTTCCTATAGCTACAAATCTTTAAAGCACTTGCCTTTCATAGCAAACCTTTCAGGATCCAAATCCCACGTAAGATATTCTTGGCAACCAAGTGGTACTTTGTCTTTTAAATCTTTCAATGCTTACTTTTAAACCAACCTGGGGCCCTGGGCAAGAGGCATCACTTCTCCATCAAAGGACCACTGGCTCTAGGCAGCTTCCTGCTGCCTCAGCTGTCATTTTGTGAAAGATGGTTCCCCCTACCCACACACTTATCATCTGCCTGTCATCAGACTCCCCCTTGTGTCTCTTACGCGTAGAAATGTAGTACCAGTAACAGAGCTGTTTGCAGGTATGATATGAAACTTTGCACTTGCTCCCCTCCATAGATATTGGTGATCACGTTTCTCACACTTTCCTGGGAGCTTTTCAGAATTTACATTCCCAGTTATCCTTAAATAACACATTTCTTTTAGACTGAGTGGCATTTTTAATCACACCATTTTAAAGGATGTTTTAACTCCTCTATAAATAACATACCCCAAGAAGTATTCATTGTGCTTGCGTCCTGTTAGACCTACAACTTCTAGCTTGCTGTGAGTTTTGCATAGATGCCTAACATACCAGTAAAACAGAGGCCAGATTTGATACCTAGAGTGCTTTTTCTGAGTTACCTTCTCCCACACAGCTTTTTTTCAGTCTCACAGTTTCTTCCATTACAGACAGAAAGAAAAATAAAAAATTCAAAGCATCATTACCACCCTTACAGCCATCTCCCTGATACTCCCCAAAAGTATGTTGTCTTAAGTAAATGTAACAAATGAACTCCTTGATGGAGAAGTGATTCCTAATAAAGGACCTTTAACAGTCCAGTTTATTTCTTTAGTATACAGGTAAACATAGTATGGATCGTTGGACAATTTGGAATAAAACTAGAGATGAGATTAAATAATTGTATGGGAAATCAAAGTTAATCCAATCTTCCTGGTATGAAAGTTATTTATTTCTCTTCTCACATACATTGTGAGATTAAAACTTGTAAAACTCATTCCTGATTCTGTCCTATCATCTTCCATCCAACAGACTTGCTGGAATCAAAAAGCTTCGATCTGCTCTCCATCGCTTGTATGAAACCCCACTTACCATAGCAATTCTATCAATTTTCTTAACATTTCAGGAAGACCATGATCGTTTTTATAGTTGCAGCAGTCTTGATCATTGGCTCAAGACCTTGACAGCAACAAAAACTGTAGAACTATGACCTAGTTTTAAAGGCAAGGCTTACTGGGGCAAAAGAAAGGTCTTCATATTAAATGTAAGATATTTCTGATTCCTTCAAGAAAATTAATTGTTAATATGACCGAAAGAATTTCTCTTCGGAAGAAAACTGCCCAAAATGTTGCCCCAGTGGGAGGCAGATCAACTGCATACTGGTGCTGTGTGCCGGTATAATAGATTTTAAGAACAAAGGCACTTCAAAGCGCTAGATGAGCAATTAAAAGCTGCCAAACTGATTTTTTTCCAATTGGGTGTCACAGATGGTGAATTAAAATCACAGATGAATACGACTTTTTAACAGCAAAACACTGATCTTAAAAAAATCATTTAAAGGGACACTACATATCCCTGATTTTCTGGAACTTAAATTCCTCACTCATGCAATTTGATGTAATGTGCACTTAAATGCTATTGTTTTTATTCATTTTTTACCAGACTCATATATGATGTTTCCCTCTGAGGCATACTCCAATTTATTCTGAGGCCACCTGTTTGCATAGATTATAGGTGCCCTACTCTAGCCGTGGATAGGGCTTCTGGACATATATAAATCATATTACATGCTCTGGTTTCTACATTGCACAGAAAACAGCTCAGATGCATGAGTACCAAATGCCGTGTAACCATTTGGCAGACTACACTTTCTGCTTTTTTTGAAGAGATGAAGTTTGAAGAGATTGGCATTATTTTACACATATTATACTTATTTCTTCATCCTCTATCCAGTAACAAAAGTGGTATGAACGTGCTGAGGAAGCTCAGAAAACTAAACAACATATTCAAATTGGCCCTTTGTATCTTAGCTTAAAACTAACTTTGCATGAAAGTATGCAAAGAACCACATTTCTTCTTTTGGCCTAATTTCTACCCTGGTACCTCTGAGATAAATCTGACTGTTTCAATTGATTAAACTGTGTCACCACTTAGTTTCTCATTAAGTATAAGAACAAGCCATATTGCTAGTTCAGCTATCCAGATTTAATCAAACTGTTAAGTACCTTTTTCAGTATATTGCTATCTTCAGTAAGTAATTTGTTGAAATATATTCCTCTCCAAATATATTTAGAAGGGATTATGATTTTAGACCATATTCTTTATAGAACTCCCATGGACATTACTAGCAGTATTCAATGGGAAACAAGTGCATGTAATATATAGCGTAGATAGGAGAGAGCAGAATTTTGACCCTGATGCTATTCAGCATTGTAACAATGCCAAATTGTTCAATTAGCAGTTATTAATACATAAGTAAAAGCCAGAATTATTTATTTAGAAGCTAAAATTCCTTTTGCATATCTTTCCTTAAGCAATGGTGAGTATAAATCAAAATTTCCCATGCATTAGATATACTTCTCACTGAGTTGCACTCCTTCCAACAAATCTAGATGGCTACCTATGGTGTCAGATGAACTCTTCAGTTTGTATTTAAAGCAGCTAACTTAAGCGGCTAGTCGAACTAAAATTACCCAAGGGAGAATTTGTACACAAACTTTCAAAAGCAATATGGCTGACCCTAAAAAAGTGTCGGCAACCTGTATGTCAGCAGACTATGTAATCTGAACTAAATGAATTAGATAAATTAATTATGCCTCCACATCAGAATAAAACAGTGGATTGTTAATTACCCATAGGCTCAAAAGTAGACGTACAGTCATATTACAATATATAGACAAAACAGGACTACTACCCTAAAAGTAGCAATATTGCTGCTCAGAAAACAAATCTTAGAAATGGTGCACTGATTTTCTTGTTTCAGTTGCAGCTTATACTGCGGTAAGGTACAAATGTTATAGCTATACCTTCGTTGTTCTGCTTCAAGAGTTGACCATAAGTCCATCTCATTTTTAGTCCTCTGTAGGCAGGTAGCCATCATGTTAGGAAAAAGTAGCACCGATCACAGCTATCTGCGTATCAAGAAGTAACAGTAGGTGTGAAGACAACTTCTGCAGTACACTCCTGCACTCAAGCGCTAATTTGGGTCATTAGAGTACTTATTCAGTTATATCATCAATCACAATAAAGTCTATCTTAATTTTTAATCGAACTCTAGTAAAAGAATATCAAGAAGAACCAAAGATGAAGATAGTATGGCGTTAGTAGCCCCAAAAGATGCAAGGAAAGGGACATCCCTAGTGTCGAACAGAATGGTAAAAAAAGATTAAAAAGAGATGAACAAGCATTGAGTAGAGCTCTGTACCTTCATGGACCCTAGTAAGTACTTGGTTCTTATTCCATCCCCCGCTTTCATGAACTTTCCCACAATTTAAAAACCAGGCAACAATCAAGAAGAAATGGATGAATGGGAAAGGCCTTAGGGAAAGGCCTTATAAACTGCTATGGAAGGTGAGCAGACTTGAAAGGCAGAGAAGAAATACCAATGTTATTTTAAATTAAAAGAATCAGAGGAGGAAAAACTGGCAAGATGAGTGGTAAAATCCATCTAGGAGAACATTGCTCCATGGAAATCTAATTTATTTAAACAGGCTTGTAACCAAATGCTTAAGAAAGATCACTACCAAAAATTGATGTCCACAGAGTCACTTGAGAGTATCTTCAAAAATCAAAAACTTTGGGTCCCAAACAATTCAGAGTATTTCACTGTACGTACCTCTCATAGGCTAAAAGAGGGAGGAAATGGAACATGCAGTTTACCAACGTCAAAGCAGGGTGGGAGGGAAGAATGAAAGGTACCCCCAGGAAAGTACGTTGGTAGTGTAGTTAGGGTGAGAAACCTGATCCCTGACACTTTTTCGTAATGCCCAAATCCTCTCTTGCCCTTGAGTTAAGTGAATTGAAAATGATGCATTGTGTCTTTAAAATGTACTAATCTTCTTTTTTTTCTCTCTTCCATCCCAGGAGGTGAATTAGTTATCCCTCTACTTGTAGAAGACCCTTTAGATATCCCTCCTATTGCTACTCGTGCACCTTTCATTACACTTCCCCCTACCTTTCGCCCCCTCCTCACCATTATTGAGACCACCAAAGATTCCCTGTCCATGACCTCTGAGGCGGGGTTACCTTGCTTGTCGGACCAAGGCAGCGATGGTTGTGATGATGATGGCTTGGTGATATCTGGGTATGGCTCAGGGGAAACCTTTGACTCTAACCTACCCCCTACTGATGATGAAGATTTTTACACCACCTTCTCCTTGGTAACAGATAAGAGTCTTTCCACTTCCATCTTCGAAGGTGGCTACAAAGCACACGCACCCAAGTGGGAATCCAAGGACTTTAGACCTAACAAAGTCTCCGAAACTGGTAGGACTACTACCACGTCTTTGTCCCCTGAGCTGATCCGCTCCACAGCTTCGTCCTCGACTGGGATGGTGCCCAAATTGCCAGCCGGCAAAATGAATAACCGTGAGCTCAAACCCCAGCCTGACATAGTCTTGCTTCCGTTGCCCACTGCCTATGAGCTAGACAGCACAAAGCTGAAGAGCCCGCTAATCACTTCCCCCATGTTCCGTAATGTGCCCACAGCAAACCCCACGGAGCCGGGAATCAGACGGGTTCCGGGGGCCTCAGAGGTGGTCCGTGAGTCGAGCAGCACAACGGGGATGGTCGTCGGCATTGTGGCTGCTGCCGCCCTCTGCATCCTCATCCTCCTGTACGCCATGTACAAGTACAGGAACAGGGACGAGGGGTCCTATCAGGTGGACGAGACGCGGAACTACATCAGCAACTCAGCCCAGAGCAATGGCACGCTCGTGAAGGAGAAGCAGCAGAGCTCAAAGAGCGGCCACAAGAAACAGAAAAACAAGGACAAAGAGTATTATGTGTAAAAAAGAATACTTATTTATATATAAATATATAAATACTTAATGAGATTTAACTGAAATATCAGAACCATTGCAGCGAACGAGATTGGGAGATATCGTTTGTGGGAAAAAGTATCGGGAAAAAAGTTTCAGCAGTGACTGTTAATGTCTCAGTCATCGCTTGGAGTCAGCAAACTCTGCCCTAATGTATTATAAAGCACACTTAGCGTTCTGGAGATGGCGCGCACAGCTCTGCCCTGTTAGTGAACTTGGACGTCTCCAAATCTCCTCCTCCGCTGAACTTTCTGCAAAGGTAGAAGACTTCATGGCTTACTTGTTTCGTATCTCCAAGTGAGTCTTTAACAATGTTCGTGATCCCTGACTGTATCGATAATTTTTCAGTTTACTTATTTAAGAAAAAAAGGCAGGAAAAAAAAAATGCAAACATTATTAAACAACAAAAAAATATTGAACAAACTGATCTGGCCGTGTCCAGCATACATATAATTTTTCGAGATTGGAGGAGGGGAATAAATGATTTTGGAGATTGTTGGTTTTTTGGTTTGGTTTTGTTTTGTTTCTTGGGTTGTTTTTTGTTTGTTTTTTTTGGTTACTTTTGGGTGTGGCAGGGAAGGGTGGAGAGGAATGGTGTGGGGGGTGAACCAGGACATGAGTTGAGAAGAAATCTCGGAAAAAAAGTAATCCATAATAAATAAAGAGAGACTATTGCCATATATGAACTCAAAAGCTACCCATGGTGTTTACTCTGCATATCTGGTTGTGTTGTCTCTAGAATCCGTCGTCTTGCAGTAAGTTGTTTGCTAACAACGCAGTGAAAGTGTCTGATGGGTGGTGCTGAAGAAAATTATCATGGAAAGCTGGTTCCCTTGGATCTGGCTCCAGTATTTGCAATTGAACTGAAGAATAGATGGGTTTGGATCTGTTCTGATCAGTCATTGGCTTTATTTGAGAATATCACTTAGCATGCGTTAGCACAGCCAAACTATGTTTGAAGGGATTTGAAGATTCCAAAAAGAATGCTTAAAAAATGGTTAACCATTCTGAGCTGAATATACCATGCAAAAATAAAGGAGCCTTCCTCTGGGTTCTGGTTCTGTGACTGATTGCAGTGCATGCAAAAAATAATAGTAAATAATTTAATAAAGAGATCAGAAAGACACCATTGGAGTTCAACTCGTGACAAGACCCATAAATGTCAGAAAAGCTAAACACTTGTAAAAGAATACAAAATACATAGGTTTTTTGACATAAAACTGTTTTTCATATGTAATATTTTAATTTTGTAGCTTGACATTTCAGATCATCTCTGTCTTTCCATTTGCCCTATTCTCCCTTTTCCATCTCTTTTATATAAAAGAAGATAAATAAAGCTGCTGTGACACACAAAAAATAATAAAGAAAAAGGAATTTAATAATATTATATATATATATATACACACAGATATATTTATCATGGTATGTTTGACGGGACGACTGGAACAGAAGTTCTGTTATGGTCTTAATGTGGAATGAGAATGTTCTTGAAGAACAAAGTAAAACAAAACAGACAACAAAAGCAAACCTTAAAATGTGAAGAGAGTGTGTGTTTTAGCTTTGTCACAGTTATCTGTGTCAAAAAAAAGAAAAAAATCTGAAATTTTGTTTACATATTTTACTACTATTTTTTTTTGCTAGTATAATTTCTATATGGATACCCTGATGGCGTATATACTGTTTTATGGTTAAATTGGGAATGTCTTTTTTTTTACTTAACTTATTTGATTTGGTTGTTTGGTTTCTACATTTTCCCAGTTATTGTGAAAAGGATTATCTTACTGTACAGAACAATAGCCAGGTGGTTTGACAGCCATGCCTGTCATGTGCAAAAAAGCAAATGGGGGAGAGAGAGACAGAGAGACAGAGAGGAAAACAACAAAAAACAAGATGAATTGAGAACTCTGGAATATCAGAAATGTACACTTTTTCTGTATACGGATGAAAACTAATCAGCTGTTTAGGTTTAGAAATCTACTCTTGCTGGTGTTTATAAGTCGCATGAATATTTGACTTTGAAGAAGTGTCATCAAATACACACACGCACATGGGAACTTAAATTCAAAAAAACAGCCTTCTCAAACATTTAGAGAAGACGCTTTCATGTTAACAAATATTTTCAGTGCGTGTATGTGTGCGTGGTGTGTGTGCGTGTGTGCGAGGTTGAGCTTTTTTTCCTTTTTTATTTTTTATACTAAAAAGAAAAAAAAAGACAGGTTTTAAAAAGGTATGAAAGCACGATTTTAGATGACTTAACTGGCCGAAACTATATAAAATTGATTATATCTTGTTGTCTGTAAAAGATTGCTGTTCTTGGAGTCTTGGAGTCTTGTGAAATGATTTCCTGCTTTCTTTCTTCCTTTCCTTTTTGCTTTCCTTTTTTAAGTTAAGGGAAAAAGATTTACACTTTCCTTTTTTTGTGTAGGTTTCTATTGGACAGTCTTTGGGAACATGTGCATTTCTGTATGTGGGCTTCTACCATATCCCTGTTGCTTTATGGACAACCTTAAGAATTTTTATTTGAGTTATCGTGATGTTATTGCTTTTTTTCCCTTTCTTTTTCTTTTTCCTTTTTGATTCTTTTTCTTTTCTTATTTGCATTTTGTTTAAAGATATGCTTAGCAATAAAATGTTCTTCCCAAAGCCCTGGATGTTGCTGGGTTTTTATTTCCAGAAGACTTCAGGGAAATTCCAGGCCTTTAAAGGTGCAAAGTAGTCTGTGGAGCAGGTATTCCCACATCCCACGGGAATGTCTAGCCACAAGATTACAGAATTATGTTCATGTTTTCATTCTTTTGTTAGTCCAATGAGTCTTAATTCTTTCCTTTGCAGGGACATAAATTCAACTTGAGTGTGGGGTCTACCTCACACCATTCCCAAACCCTTGTGCCCCACCACCACCTCAGTGGGGTAAAGAGTAATTCTCTGGAGTATGGGTTTCAGTGACCTCAGATAAAAGTGTACCCAGGACATTGACTTAGTACGCCCTTTCTAATGTGCTGCCTGTTTTCAGTCTCCCGTTGAAGTGTGTAGCTCTTCCCATGAAGTTTATGGGATTTTGGATACCTCTTCTGTGGCCAGGAGTCTATGTTTGATGTGCTGCAGCAGCTGAGTCCTTTTGGGGATTTGGCTAGCCAATCTGATACAGAAAAGTATTCACATCATTTTATACGATGATCTAATTTAGGTCCTCTGAATTTATCTATGACTTTCCATGCACTACCTAAGGAACATAGTGTACTTACTTTGGGTGCTATGGATCAGACTTAGGTACCTAAAGTAGATGGTCTGAGTGTTCAGTTCCTTCCAGGTAGGCTCTGAGGCTCCTAAAACCCCAATCACACCTGCTGCCTGCCCCTTGTTGTCCTACTGGGCATTATATTCTATTATGATTCTGGCCATCATGCAAAATTGCCAATATCCTGTCTTTGTTTAGCAAGTTGTGCAGAACTTCAGTTCACAGTAGTAGTTTTTTTTAAAATTGGATCTTCCCAAGCTACCTACATGATTTGACTTNTTTTCCCCTAGGCAGAATCCACAGCTCTTTTGAGCAGTGTTTTCCACAGATTTCATTTACAATAAAATTAGACTCAGGATAAAATGATTGTTCAGGTATTCCCCATGATTTTCTACATTGGTTTTGCTCACATGTTTGCATGGGTGAGAATACGTATGTGTATGTACATGTGAGGTTATTCTAATTTTACTGTTTTCAGTTCTTCTGTGAATCATGTTCTAATACCTTACAGATCCTCACAAGTCTGAGAACCACAGGTTCTGGTCTAAACTCCACTCTCGTTTCCCTCCCAAAATCATGAAATTCCTGGGTGATGACTGGTACCTAATATCCCCAGTAGTGGAGCAGTCAGCTGGCGCATGGGGGATCTAGGTCTGAACTTAATTGCCTCTTCTAATGTTGCAGAAAACTTCCTTAGCACCAAGCAGTTAGTGTTCTGAGAAAAACATTTTTTTTTTCTCAGTGCTTTTCTCGAAACCTGTTATACTTCATATCATTATGAAATATGTGAAGCAAGAAATTTCAACCTGATTTACCCTAACCCGCTGGCTGTAGTCACTCTTTTTTTCATTTTCTCTGTCACCTAATGACAATTTGATTACTTAGGCTAAATGAGAGTGTCAGAAAGGAGATTTCATTGTTGCCTAAAAGGCTTGGGATTATTGTGTGTCTTTGGCTGATCACAGAATCATAGAATTGTTGAGGTTAAAAGGGACCTCTAGAGATCAACTAGTCCAAGCACTACCTCCCCAAAACAGGGTCAGCTACAGCAAATTGCCCAGGACTGCATCCAGTCAGGTTTTGAATTTCTCCACATGTAAACTCCACAACCTCACTGGGCAACCTGTTCTAGTGTGAGCACCCTCATTGTAAGCAATTTTTGTTGTGTTTAGATGAAATTTAACGTTTCTTAATTTGTGCCCATTCCCTCTTACCCTTTTTCTGGGTACCACTGAGAAGAGCCTGGCTCCCTCTTGTTTACAATCTCCCTTCAGGTGTTTATACATATTGATAAGATTCCTCATAAGCCTTCTCTTCTCCAGGCTGAGCAGTCCCAGCTCTCTCAGCCTCTCCTTGTACAACAGATGCTCCAATCCCTTATTCATCTTCATGGCCCTTTGCTGAACTCACTCCAGTATCTGCAAAATCTGGAGCAGACACAATTGCCTTACCACCATCACTGAGTTAGGGATATAGCTCTTTTAAAGGACCAGGGCTTGGCAATTGCTCCTCTTCTCAGCATTTTGTCAAGTATTGGAACAGGCTGCCCAGGGAAGTGGTCGAGTCACCATCCCTGGAGGTATTTAAAAGATGAGTAGATGAGGCACTTAGGGACATGGTTTAGTAGTGTATAGGTACGGTTGGACTCGATGATCTTAAAGGTCTTTTCCAACCAAGTGATTCTGTGATTCTATGATTTTCTACTGGTAAGCAGCAACATGCCACTCACTGTATCAATTTTTGAAGATCCCTGTCTTAGATGCCTAGTTCTACTCTTCCCAAAACTGTTCAGCACATCTCTGCAGAGGTTGCAGAGGTTCTTTACAAGTGCTGAGACAAGTCATGGAGATCTGAGCACTGATGGGCTCTAGCCTTCCCAGTCCTGGTGTTGCAGGAAAGGACTAGTGAGGAGCAGCTTCGATGCTGGTTCCTTTTCCAGATATTTCTGTCCATGCCTCCGGGCTGGGAGGGAGGGCAGAGATGCTGGTCTCCTCTGCAGTTACCATGCCTGGCTGCTCTTCTTCCCCAAGAAGTGAGAAAATATTGATCAGACAGTTTTGTGATAATGATTAAAAACCAAATATACCTTCCCCTCAATTCCACGGGGCAAGTATCTTCAGTCATAAGGTGGTGATGACCCTCAAG
>VYZW01058382.1:3079-20719 GCA_013401315.1 Balaeniceps rex | reverse complement strand
CATTATTGAAGCAGAGGGCATGCCACTAGGGAAACATCAGTCCCAAGCATTTCTCTATGGTTTGATTTTCCTTTTGTCTTGGCCCTTGCTGGCAACAATAAAAATCCAAATTAAAAGGCTCTTGTTAGTGAAGTAGGGAGCTAGCAGACTGTTCAGATGAAGTGCCCGTGAGTGTTGGGGAGGAGGGGAGAAGAGTCTGAAACTGTCTACCACGCACAGTAAACAGAGATATGTGAGTTTTATGCTAAGAACATTTCTGCTTCCGTGCAGTTATCTCTCACTGCCAGAATAACCCTAAGGATTAAGATGGTTTACTGGGATCAAATGCCTTAGAGATTATTATAGTGCTGACTGTTTACTCATTCGCATTAAAATACAGAACTATGCTTATAGCCCTGTATGTGCATCTCTCAATCACAAGTTCTTTACCATTCCCTAAATGGGTCAGCCCAGATTCCCAGCCTATCCTATTTTCCATATCCAAGATAAATCTCCAANTGTCCCCAGTATGTTCACATCTGGGGAGTCTAGAGCTGGACCCATTAATCCAGGTGTGGCTTTACCAGTGCTGAGCAGAGGGGAAAAAATATCACTGCCCTCAGCCTGAAGGCACCACTCCTGCTAATGCAGCCCATTAGCTTTCTTTGCAGTAAGGGCACATTGCTGGCTGATGTTCAACTTGGTGTCCACCAGGACCCCAGGTCCTTTTCTGCAAAGCTGCTTTCCAGCTGGTTGGTCCCCAGCATATAATGGTGCATGGGGTTGTTCCTCCCCAGGTGCATTACTTTGCACTTCTCCATGTTGAGCTTCATGAGGTTCTTTTTGNTACACCTGTGTAGTTGGGCTATCACTTAAAAGCATTGTCAGCATTCAGATCCCAGCACTTGCTGCCAGCAATTAACACAAAACTTTTGCTATGGGGTTGTCTAGTCAGGAATAGATAGTGACGAATGGGTTAGAGGCTCAATCATCTCATGGTTAAAGCAGCTGAGGGTTGGGAGGGAAGGAAATCTGGGGTCTTAGCCTAGAACATACTTTTCTGCAGGAATGTCAGCTGTGCCCTTAGAAGCATGAGGCTTTTGAGGTCATTTAGCACAGATTTTCTTTAAGTTGTCTGGTGTATAAAATAGGTGCCGCTAGCCAAGGAAACAAAAATCCAAGCCAGCCTCTTGGTGTCAGCAGTTAAAGTTCCCTTTACAACACAGCTGAGGTTCTGCAATCTCGGCTGGCCTCAGCATCACAATATCTATATGCTCTTCCTAAGTCTGGCATGCATAGCCTAGGCTCTTCCACAACTAAACGCCTTACAGAGTCCATTCTGATAAGTATGGTCTGAAGTCAGATGAACTCATGCTGTTTTGTCCTGTCCTGTCACTGAAAAAAGCCTGGCTCCGTCTTCTTTACACCCTCCCTTCAGGTATTTATGTACATTGATAAGATCCCCCTGAGCCTTCTCTTCTCCAGGCTGAACAGTCCCAGCTGTCTCAGCCTTTCCTCATACGAGAGATGCTCCATTCTCTTCATCATTTTTGTGGCCTTTTGCTGGACTGTCCCCAGTATGTTCACATCTGGGGAGTCTAGAGCTGGACCCATTAATCCAGGTGTGGCTTTACCAGTGCTGAGCAGAGGGGAAAAAATATCACTGCCCTCAGCCTGAAGGCACCACTCCTGCTAATGCAGCCCATTAGCTTTCTTTGCAGTAAGGGCACATTGCTGGCTGATGTTCAACTTGGTGTCCACCAGGACCCCCGGTCCTTTTCTGCAAAGCTGCTTTCCAGCTGGTTGGTCCCCAGCATATAATGGTGCATGGGGTTGTTCCTCCCCAGGTGCATTACTTTGCACTTCTCCATGTTGAGCTTCATGAGGTTCTTTTTGGCCCGTTTCTCCAGCCTGTTGAGGTCCCTCTGGATGGCAGCATCACCCTCTGGTGCATCTGCTGCTCTGTCCAGTTTTGTGTTGTCAGCAAGCTTGCTGAGGGTACACTGCTCCATCATCCACATGAACGGACTGCACCCAGTATTGACCCCCTAGGGATCACTGCTAGCCACTGGCTGCCAATTAGACTTCATGCCACTGATCACCACCCTCTGGGCCCAGCCATTCAGCCAGTTTTCAATCCACCTCACTGTCTGCTCATCCAGCCCATACTTCAAAGCTAATGTTTTAAATGGCCTTGTTTTAAATGCCAAAATGCCATTCATGGTGCTTGACTTTTGCACAGGTGTCTGATGATTCCCATGTTTAGGAAGCTGTTGACATGGTTTTGTTGCTGACCTGTCGTTCTGTTATCTGCTCTTTACTCCTTGGATTGTTCTGCGTTTTATCTAGCAACTATGTGATGTAAGAGACATCTCTAGGACAGGAATTGGAGATTAGGTCCTCTCGCCACTATTTTAGTGGCCTCAAAGAAATTGGCCTTGTAACCCTATGATTTTCTTTGCACTCTTTACTCCACAGTAGTTCTGTTTCAAAATGAAGGATAAAAAACATGTCCCCCTGTGTAGTCTGCGGTTCAGTGATTCAAGTGCTGAGAGTCTGGGTTTGTATGTCCCTCAAGCAAGAAAGACTCCAGCATTCTGCTAAATCATAAGCTAATCGCTGCAGGGTCTGCCTTCGTGCTTGAGTTTCTTACCTACAAATTAGGACATTTGTGTTGAAATTAACTTAATAACTCAAGAATCTTAGTTAAGTTTGCATAAGTCAACAGACACAAGCACAACGAGTACACCTCGTCCCTGCCTGAAGCCAAGGAAGAAGGCAATAATGCATATTGCAAGCTGTATAAACAGCTTGATCTGCCTTGGCCCCCCATTCCAGCACCTCAGCACCTGTTTAACATAACAGCCCTGTGACTGTTGGAATAAGCTGTCCATCTGCACCTCCACTTTAGATATAGGCAAGTCTGGGGTTCAGGTTAACGACTAAATCCAGTCTGAATGTGCTTCAGGTGCTAGAAAAACACAAGCTGTTCCCACAAGTTTTCCATCATATCAAATATGATCTAAGAAAGAAACAAGGGTCCTGGCACCATAAGGCCCACAGGTGGGCTCACAGGAGCAGGTTTAAATAGAGGCACATCTTCCAAAGCAAAGCAAGTTTGGTGTGAAGTTTTTCTAAGTGATACCTGACAGTTTGATGCAGAAAAGTAGGAAGTCTTCCAAGTGAAGTACCCGAGGTGATTAGGGAAACAATGTGATTTGTATAAACAGAATTTAGTCAAGGCACTGAGTTAATAGTTCTGCAGTTAACAAATGTGACTTCAGAATGTTAATAAATGTTTTTGTCTGGATCTCAAGTCTCACAGCTCAGCCAAAGAGCGTACTTTAGCAATGTAATAGAGAGGTATTTGGGGGGTTTGTTTGGGTTTTTGTTTGCTTTCAAGAATAGACATTGGAGCTAGAATCGGCACATGACACTGTCTAACACTCGATTTCTCTGGACTGGTGAAAGGATGAGGGGCATCAAGTCTAGATGGGACAAATTTTTTGTGATCAAGTGCAACCACAGCTCACTGTTTCAGGGTTTCTCAGCCTTGCCAGGTTATTAGTATTCACCTAATTTAAATCATGTGTTTCTCTTGCACAGCATAGAGAGTGAACTGGTACCCAAATGTTGGCCACACAGCTGAGCTGTGGACATGTGCAGAGACACTCAGGTGCATGGTCGTAAGCCATAGTGATACCCCAAGTGCACAGATATGCATGTACACACACACACACACAGAGCTATCTCGCCTGCCCTGAGCACGGTACCTCTCACTGTGTAATGCCTAGCAACAACACTGCTTAGCAACGGGAGTCTCCACAGCCCAATTTGATGCTGGGCTGGAGTGACTTGCACTGAGATATTCAGAAGTGCTAATTTGCATCAGAAGATATTAACGTCCAGTCCAATTAAGAACAACATTTTGTCTGATGGTTTATTTATTAAAATAGGATACCAGGAGAAAATAGGAAAGAAGAGCTGCTTGTTTTCCAGGGGGGATGTGTGGTGGGGGAGAGGTAAAAAGGGCTAAGTATGAGATCATTGCTGAACGGTGACTGTTTATAATGAAAAAGCAGAAGAGTAAGTGTATCAGAACGATATTAAAATACATGACAATGGTTAAGAGAAATTACACTAAGGTGGTGAAGGTTTAATATAATTTAAGTTTGTGGGGGTTTTTCTGTCATTTAAGTGAATTTAATGTCAGTGAATGGTATCAGAGTAATAACCCTGGAGACCTAAATCTTCTATTTACTCTGAATATGAGCACAGAAGCATGGGCTGCACTGGTTCCAGGCTACCTCTCCCCTCGCCCCCAGCCTACTCCCTGGGGCTGCTAGAGAGGGGAGCATAACCTTCCATTTCCACAGCCCAGAGGGTCCTCATCAACTACACTCAAGCTCCTAGTCAAGCAGCCAACAAATGTCTGCAGGCATTATGTTTGTGACATGGGGCACTATCCATTGCAAGTGAGCTGAGTTTCACCAAGTCACATCTCCCAAGTAGCTAAAGGCTTATGAAGACTTTCTCAGCCCTCTTGGTTTAGCTTTCACTTTGTCAGTCTTTTCTTACAAAATATTTTGAAGAATAAATATTTCTCAGTAAGATAACAGCTCTGTAAAAGTATTCCCAAGCAACTGCACATCAGATTGTCTGATCTGATTACACTTAACAACCCCACAGAAGGAGCAGTCTTTTCTAATGTCTTTTGAGGAAACTGGACCCAGGTGCTCAAGTCTTGCTTTTGAGGTAGACATCTCAAATCTCAGCCAAAAGCCCATTTTGCAGAACAATAATTTTGTCAGAAGTGTAACTTTGCTGTCATTATCCTCTTGGAGCACTTATAATCAAAAGATCATAAGTCCTTCCAAAAATCTATAAACACTGATGTACACAAAGTATATTTTTCTATCCAAGTCACATTTCCATGAAACTCACAAAATAGAAATCTGGTTGAACAAACAAGCTTGGTATCAGGCTCCAAATTTCAGTTTACAACTTGGGCTCAGCCACACCAAGACATGATAACAAACAGTAGCAATGAAGGTCTGCCATAAAAAAAGAAAAAAATGGATCCAGTTCATATAGATCAGTCCCAGAGATTATGATGTGGAGCATCAGCTACAGGAACAAATCACAAAGGATGATCCAATTAAAAATTTCAAAGTCTTTAAGAAAAGAGGGTGTTATCATCACTGTTCTCATCTGACATATGAGGAATCAGTGGCATTTAAAAAAATGGGGGTTCATACATTCTTGCAGTTAGATAACATCAGAAGCAGGTCTAGACCCAAATCTGTGATCCACAGATTTTGTCCATACGCTTTACTCCTAGATAAATATGCGATATTCATTTTTTATTAACTTTTATTAAGCTGCTGCAGTTATTCCAAAATTAATATGAAGTAGATTAGATTAACATAATTCAGAGAAGGGCAGAGATTTAACCAGGAAGAGCTGTTCATCATTAAAGGTATACTTTACTTTAATACACATATACTTTTATTACTCCTGAATTGATCATCAAAGGATCTACAGTCTTATCTATGCCTACTATGTGACAGATCAAGAATTACTGAAAGAAAGGATTCAGGAAATAGTTGGTAATAAAAGACAAGTCTAAAAAGCTCCCAAGCTTTTGATAGACTGTTTATGAACTGAAAGACAGATAAAATGTATCTCAAAATTGTTTACCGTTAATTATTCAGCCTGCTTCAGAATTGTTTTGCTAGGATTAGGGTGTACTGCAAATTCTAAGGTAGCCACCGGATTTACCTGCCACTTTGGTTCCTGTGATTTATTAGATGCCCATTGTTTTTTGGAGTTAGAATGCAGCTGCAAGGCGATGATTCAATGCAAATTAAATAGCTCATGTCACACTCATCAAATTAGCACTGTTCAATACAAGATTAGCTACTTGCAGCCATCATGTTAGCTCATTTTAACATAGACAGGGACCCTCTGCATCTTCACACATCTTTTTTATGCTGGAAATCCGGGAGGGGGTCATAAATGGCTCTTCCTTTTTGGCAGTCCCAACCAGAGCGCTGCACTGCCAGGGGAGTTAAGCTTCCCAGAGGAGCAGAGCATGGAGCCACACCACCTCCTGAGGCGCTGCCAAGGCTGCAGCCAGCACCACGGGAAAGCACAATTAGGCTGCAAGCTGGCAAGCCACCTAAAATGGCTTGTTAATTAGGTTGCTTCCTCTAACTGGTAATATAAAAATTATTAAATGATTATAACAGATGCTGTATGCTTTCACATTAAAGTTTTTTAGACTGGTTAACCCCTTTTACATTATAATATCACCAGACCCTAAGAATTATTCAAGATTAACACTGCTAAAGCCTTGGAAATCATGAAAATTATTAAATTATCATAAGAAACACTGTAGTTCTGCAGAATAAAATGTTTAACATTTTTATTTCATTTTGGTTAATAAACTTGGACATGGCCAAGCCAGAGAAATAACACTTTGCAGAAATGAAGTTTATCACTTTTTAAAATGGAGTTTATTTATTTATAACAAATAATAAATCAAATAAAACTTCTCACAAAGCCAAACTTTGCATAATTCTTACACTTCTAACTACAGGTAGAAGATGAAGAAGATCTGAAGGCAACAAGATGAAGAACAGATGTAAAATTTCCTTTCTTTAGAAAACATTTTTCTGAACATTTTTGTCTCCAGAATATGAGACTTACATACACATTTGTACACTATATCCACTGGTTAGTTATTTCCTCTACTTAATATGCTTTAATCCATTGGTTAAAAATTGTATTTCATATATCCTCCAAGAAAAAGTGGTTATGTTAAACTTTTCAAAATTCAAGCAGACTTCACTAAAGGCGTATTAAGATCCCTGCAACAAAAACACATCCTTTATATCATTTACAAGCATTTTGTGCACTGCAAGGTTTAATTGCTGTCATTGCTCCATTACTGGAAACCATGTTTCCTTCGCATATCAAAGTAAACCAGCATACACTAACGTTCAAGATTCAGATTCTCTTATAATTGCTTTAGAATCTAACAAAGCTTTAGTAACAAAAATTATAATTGGTTTCTACCCTTCTTATTTTACGAAGTCTTCTGTAAGAAGTTCATAAACAACAATAACCTCAATGCTGCCACACAGACCACTGCCTTGAGTTCGTAGAGTCTAAAGCCAGAAAGACCAAGTCAGTCATCACTTCTGCCTTATATATGTATGTGTATGTGTGTGTGCTTATGTGAGCATATCAACATAGTGTAGGTATATCTGTATATAAAGTGTTGCAGAATTTCCCCTTCTGCTGTCACTTTTTGCTCATCAGCTTGTGCAAGACTAGAGCAACTTCTCTAGAAAGGTGCCAGTCCTCATCCAAAGATTTGATGGAGACTCTCTTTGGGTCTGATTAGTCTGTCTTCAAGCTTAATAATCTGTTTTATTTCCAATTTGAATGTGCCTGGTCTTAAGTCCTCTCTCTGCTAAATAAAAGGCCCTTTTGGCATCTGGTATTTTCTCCTTAGGAAGGTTATTATTCACTCATCCCAAGCTTTCTCTAAAACGTTTTTAATAATCCAAACATGCTGACTCTGTATCTTTTTCACTGCAGGATGTTTTCTCCTACTGCCAAACCAATTTCGCAGCTCTTTTCTGTCCCTTTCCACAATTCAGTGTTAGGAAAAAAATATTGGATATCAGACTGAGGGTACAGGTCCGCTGTAAGTCTCTTCAGTGTCTTGTCAGAAGATGAAACTACCCCCCCATTCCAACTCATATTTCACTCTTCATATGCAAAAAGAACAAAACTGGTTGCCACTAGAATATTCTCCAAGAGGCCTTTAACAATAGATTTCATTGCCATGCCATATGCTTTTCCTGTGCTCTGTAGGGTAGGATAATCATGGAAATACAGAACATTAGCAATATCCCTATCTCTTGCTCTCTTCCTTATAGCACTCTCCACATGAAGGTTTTTAACTTTGTTCGAGGTTTTTAGAGTATTTCTCCAGTTCTTGAGTGTTTTTCTAAAACGTCGTGTGATCCAGATGCTCTGCGCATCACTCTGGGCTAAATGTCTATTGTACAGTCACCTGCGATTGTAAGGCACTGAATTCAATGGTCCAAGTGGATCTTTCCAACACTATGTGCCTATTTACCCGTGGTTTCTGTTGAACACAAGTGTTTACCCCAAGCAATTAGCCCTGCTGCAGCCCAAAAGGTGGAGTGCCGAAAGATAAATCACCAGCTTCAAAACCAGTTGAAAATCAGATTTCATTAACATTTATCTCCCTTATTACATGTGATGTAACAAAACTATAACATTAACCTTCATTGTATATTTTTTAAGTACATTTATTGAAGTAATTAAAAGTACACTTAACCAGACAAGGATGGGCCTCACCATTGCTATAGCAACACAAAAGAACAGTAAAAAAGGTGAAAGTCTCTCACTCTCAGTAAATAGCATGAGACAGAAGGGAAAAGCCAAAGGATTCACTATCACCTCACACAGGTGAAAGCAGGGATGATTTGAGAAGAAGGCAAGAAGTGAGGGAATAGGTTAGTTTAGGACATATATCTAGACTGAGCCGCGCTTTCTTCATTCCTCACAGTCACAAGCCTCAAAAGACACTGCCTCAAGAAGCAGAAAGAAGAATAACCCTGTGGATTGCACCAGGCTGAGGGTTGCCTCCAACAAGCAGGTTTACAGGCTGCAGCTTCTGTGTCTCGTGCTCCACCTCTACAAATATCTGATTGCTCCTATGATGCCAATGCACTCTGTGTGTTATTGAGAGTTTGGATTAACACAGTCTCTGTTATGCATTACAGCACTTTCAAGACACACGGGTAATTCACTGTCAGTCATTTTCAAACATATCACCTGCTCGTGGTCTATCTCTCCAGCCAAAATCTAAGGTCACAATTGCAGTAAACCTCTTTGTATTGTTCCTGTAAAGAACTGGGGGGTTTGTTTTCTTAATTGCTTGTGGTTTGTTCTTTTGAGGCACAAATATTGAGAAAACTTTACATAAGGTGAGTCAGAAAATGATAAAGCAAAAGGGAAAGTACAGATTTTATACATAATGTTTTCACATTGCTCAGTTTTGAAGAGAAACTGGCAGCTGCCCCCAATTAGAAAAGCAGCTTAGGTTAGCTGTGCTGTATCGTACCCGATGGGGCTACCACAGTGCAGCTAAAGAAACTGTCACGAGGAGCAAGAAATCCAATTTCATTCTCTCCTCCCTTGTCCTGAGATAAGAGAGTTCTGCTATTACAGGCTAAAGATTACGGATCATTTCCACATGCATACCTATGTCATACTCTTTTAACATTCTCATATGAGCACTGGAGATAAACTCCATAGCAGTAAAGGTTAAAAACAGACTCAGCCCACTGTAAAACACCACCATGAAGGAAAAGAAAAACAATAGCTGTAGCAAGAACAATAGAAACAGCTAAATTATTGAAAACGTCTGGGGCTTGGTACTTCCTTTATGCATAGATCAAATGCAGAATAGGCATGACTGATTCCAGCCATTTTCTTTTTGCTTCACTTCTGACTTACTTGTACCAGGCCACTTTTTCTCCCCATTGTCAGCAGGTTAACACCCTACCACCACCTGAAGGCTCAGAACAGTTTACATCCATGTCAAGGGCAAATCAGACTCACCACCATCACCCCATGTGGCCCCTCCATTTACTCTGCCAACAGTTAAGCACAGATGATGACCATATTCTGTGCAAGCCAAGCACTTGTCCTCTAGAACCTGACAGGAGGCCAATACCTAATGTCACATGGGTGACTGCAGATAAATAACAACACCTGTTATTTTAAGTTACTGTATACCTCACCCAAACCCTGGCTGTATTATTGGCCAAGTTATTATTGCCCCTCTTACCTTCCACTGCTGAGTTCTGCAAAGTAGATCAGCAATTGTATTAAAAGCATCCTAGGGACAGACATTTTGGTTCCTTGTTGCCAACAATCCAATGATATTAGTCTTGTAGCTGTATCTTGTAGATACTCATGTATCTTGTAGATATTCATCTACAAGACAGATCCTCTACCACTTGACTGAGGCAGCAACTTAAATCAGGACACTGAAAATCATCAAGATCACCTTAACTATCACAGCATTGCAGGTGAACATATCTTTCAGTCTCTGTTATTCAATGCTCTGACTCCCTGGAAGGGAGCCATCAAATGAAAATTGGGTCGGTGGCCTGGTGTTAGGGTGATCATTATGCAAGTTTGAGAGTTAAGGCCCACTCCTTCTCCAATGGTATTTCAAATCTTTATGTTTAAGTCTAGACTACCACTCATTGAACTATCATACACCACCTAACATCAAAGTATACTTCATCTTTGCAAAACACAATACGTACTAATAACTTAGACTAAAGCTGGGGTCTTAGATGCGTCCATTACTAAGTTCAACTGGACTTACCTATAAATCCTATAGCCTATAAAAAGTGTATATGGGGATTTTACAGACTTATGAGGAAGAGCAATCCACATTCATCAAACACATAAACTCTGTCACTATTTTAGAAGTCTAAGCAGGTTGAAAAACAAAAGGGAAAATGATGGTTCACAAATAATTTGCTGGCTGAGGGAAAAGTAATGAATAATTTACTTGACAAACACGATCATATAATAGAAAACATATTCATAAATCTTCTTAATTGATGGGGAAAATAACTGAATAAACTCTGCAAAAAAAACAGTGACAAATTAGAATGAAAATCCCTGGTCTGATTTAAAGCTTTGTTAGGGCAAGAGTATTATAGCAGCAAATTCAACAATATCTGGGGTAAGGACTACAAAAGTATAGACTCACATTGCCTTGTTTCCCCTTTTGTTAACACTAGGACCACGAGGTGTTCAATGGTTCATTGACTGATCGCACAAATTTGATAGGTCACAAGGCATTAACAGTTTTTGCTTTGACAAAGTGTTGTGAGTTAAATCCAGTTGGTGACCAGTCACAAGTGGTGTTCCCCAGGGCTCAGTTTTGGGGCCTGCCTTGTTTAATATCTTTATCAATGATCTGGATGAGGGGATCGAGTGCCCCCTCAGTAAGTTTGCAGATGACACCAAATCGGGTGCAAGTGTCAGTCTGCTCGAGGGTAGGAAGGCTCTGCAGAGGGATCTGAACAGGCTGGACCAATGGGCTGTGACCAATTGCATGAGGTTCAACAAGGCCAAGTGCCAGGTCCTGCACTTGGGTCACAACAACCCCATGCAACGCTACAGGCTTGGGGATGAGTGGCTGGAAAGCTGCCTGGTGGAAAATGACCTGGGGATGCTGGTGAACAGCTGGCTGAATATGAGCCAGCAGTGTGCCTAGGTGGCCAAGAAGGCCAATGGCATCCTGGCTTGTATCAGGAGTAGTGTGGCCAGCAGGACTAGGGAAGTAATCGTGTCCCTGTACTCAGCACTGGTGAGGCCGCACCTCGAGTACTGTGTTCAGTTTTGGGCCCCTCACTGCAAGAAGGACATTGAGGTGCTGGAGTGTGCCCAGAGAAGGGCAACGAAGCTGGTGAAGGGTCTGGAGCACAAGTCTTATGAGGAGCGGCTGAGGGAACTGGGGCTGTTTAGCCTGGAGAAGAGGAGGCTGAGGGGAGACCTTATCGCCCTCTACAACTACCTGAAAGGACGTTGTAGTGAGGTGGGTGTTGGTCTCTTCTCCCAAGTAACTAGGGATAGGACGAGAGGAAATGGCCTCAAGTTGCATCAGGGGAGGTTTAGATTTGATATTAGGAAAAATTCTTTACTGAAAGAGTGGTCAAGCATTGGAACAGGCTGCCCAGAGTGGTGGCGGAGTCACCATCCCTGGAGGTGTTCAAAAAACATGTAGACGTGGCACTTAGGGACATGGTTTAGTAGGCATGGTGATGTTGGCTTGACGGTTGGACTAGCTGATCTTAGAGGTCTTTTCCAACCTTAATGATTCTATGATTCTATGAGAGAAAACCCTTCAGTCACCCTTCCAGCTGTCTAGCAGGAGCAAGCTCTCACCTCCCAGCTCTGAAGTGGAAGGAAGAGGCACCCCAAAGTGCTCCCACCCTTCTGCCAGCTTGAATTCTGTGTTGTCAGGGTTTGGTCATGCTGCTAATGGCAGTAATTCCACTGTGCTTGGTGAAGTGGCCAAGGAAAGGAATATTTCTGGCTTGGCTGGGCCAATGGCTCTACTCTGCGGTACTTCGTACCAAGTTTGAGAGCCAGGTGGCCATGGGAGGTGATGGGCTGTTGTACAGACTGACTGTTTTTGCTTGGGTGCTCTTCTGTAAAAATCCTTCATATCTTAGTCAAGGAATAGGGCAGGACCCCAAGCCAAATAAGGCTTTGAGCTCTGCTTGGTCTGCTCCCTGGTCATCTCAGCAATATCTCAGTCATTGATATTCTGGAAAAGCCTTGGGTTTTTATTAAATGTCTGCATACTTCCTCCCCATGTGCACTTTGGGAACATCTCTGTGCACGGTCAGAGAAGTCACCGTGTTCCTTCCCTTCTTCCAGCAGGTCCCATAAGGGCCAGCAAGACAGGGCAAACACCAAACTTCTCTGCAGCCGAGGCCCAAAGGCATGTAACATAAAAAGGCTAGATCCAGTAGATATTGCAAATCACAAGTTGTGAGGATGCTTTTCAGTGAAGTGATTTGCAAAGACCAAATTTCACTTCAGAACAGAAGCAAACTTCCAGCGGAACAACATATGCTGTCCTGCTCATGAAGCAGGGAGGCTTTGAGTTGTACATTGATTCAGGATTATGTCTGGCTTCCAGCAACACTGCTCTATGGTTCAGGCTAGCTCAGGTGCCCCTTATATAACACTGAACCCTCTGCATAAACATGGGCAACTAAAGCTGGAAAAGACTGCTGTTTCTGAGCGGTTCTTAGGAAGCAGCTACTCTGAGCTCTGCTCCACCAGTCTCCAGATGGGTCGAGATGGAATACACTTTATTAGCCCCCTCTTTTCTGTTGCATCTCAGTTCACCTAAGTATTGATGAAGTCTTGCCTTGTTTGCCTGGGAATACGTGAAGAAATGCAAAAGTCCTGAGACAGTGCCAGCAGCAATTGTATTTCACAGGAAAACAGTGTCTTCAGCCTTGCAGACTGAGTATACTGGTGCATGAGTTTGCTTTTGATGCACTCACAGACCCCCACACAGAGACTACATGGTTTCATAGCCTTTATTGTTTGTTACTGCTGTAGGTAAATAATAATAAATTTTTAAATTGTTGAAGTATATATTTATCTGCAATGGATTGCTATGGTTCCAAAGGATCTATTCCTTTCTACTGGATAAAGCACAGCATCAGCACACATGTGCTCTATTAAACAATTCTTTCCTCTCCTTTCATATTTCTTATTTAATTAATAATCTCATTTCTCAGTTTGCTGCCACTATTTTTCAGTGACCTCTATTCAAAATCACATCCCATATCTACTTTATCCTGTTTTGCACACACTAAAAGAATCCCCTCTTAAAGTATGTCTGGATCCTTTCTGATTGCTGTTTCCCAGTCTAAAATTTTGGAGGCAGTGAAAGAGGGAAGCAAAAGAGGTTTAATCCATGTAGAAGAGACTGTTTTATCTATATCCTTTGGAATGTATTTGACATCATATGACCCAAGGGAGTGCATGCTCTGCGAGACAGAGAACATGCACAGGTCAAGCAGAGGACATAAACACAGTACTTCATGGTGCTCTGCACCTACTGAGTGCATTTAAGTCAATGCAGGGAGGTTTCCAAAATATTTTGGCACTGACAAATACAGCAGTAAAATTCTCAGACATCTCATAGGGAGAAAAGTTGGGTGAGCTCTCATCACTTTGAAAATCTTACTCTTAATCTCTTAATGTCTCAGTTACCGACTAATAAAACAGGATACCTCTGCTTGATTATCAGTTCATGATGCTAATAGAAGTTTTACTACTAATTTCAAAGAAAGGAGGATTAGAGCCATGTTAGATGAAATTAATCTCATTTTAGTTACATCATTAGAGATGCCAGGCTTCAGCTGCTTTTACTGATCTCACACTGAGCAGCTAGATATCTAGAATCTCTAAATATTATGCCCCAGGCCAGAAAAACACCCTCTACATGTAAGCATGTACTGCATTCCATCGCTTAATTAAAACTACTTACATGTTGAAAGTTTGTCACATGCTAAAATTCCAATTTTAGGATTTTTTTCAGTGGGTCAGTCTAGACATCAGTGTTGGATTATTCTAGCCTCTATAAGGTATGGTGCTTTCTAATTGCTGTCATCCTGTTTCTGATTTACAAAAGATTTTGCACCTAGTGATCTGTGTTAAAATAACAGTAAATATGGTCCTTCTATACAATGCCTGAGTGTTTCAGCCACATCAAAAAACATCTGAAAGCATCCAAGCCTGTGTTTAGATGCTTGTCCCTCTCCAAGTTCCAGTGAAGCTAGACAGGAGCCAGGAGTCTATTTGTCCTGGCTGGAAACTTTCACCAGTTTCTTGTAAACCTGATGTAAAACCAACATTCTGAACTTTTTTTTAAAGTACCTAAATGCTCTAAATGGAGGCACTGCAAGATGTTAGGCACCCAATGGCTGAGGACTACTGAGCAGTTCATCTCTCTTAGGAGCCAATGCAGGAGGCTGAAATACTGCACAGAGGGACCTCAGGGACCTCTAGAGGTAGGTAGCAAGTCTGAGGAGAAGACGACAACCTGAAGACTTAAAGATAACTGTTGAAGTCTTAAAGATAACTTCTAGCCTCTGTTCTTTTCCCTACCTGTAAAGTATCCCATATAGCTCTGTGGCTCTCCATTTTCTGGGCAATGGGAAAATCCCAATTCTAGAGGATGTGTCCCAGGGCACAATACAGAAATACCAGCTTCCACACCAAGGAAGCATGAGTCCAGGCAGACATGTTAGTAGTGCCTCATCATTGGCCTTAAACACAGTGGTGTCTGAAGTGCAAGCAGGCATCTGAGCTCAGGTATAACATCTGCTGGATATCTACAGACCATTCCTGAGATGATTAAGTGTTCCCAGACTCTCTATCAAGGAGGAGCAAGCTGCAGAGACATCTCAGGAATGTCGCATTGGGGCAACTGGACCCAGCAAAACTAGCACTGGAAGGGACTATTGCTGGAAGCAAGCTGTCTCCATGAACAGCCATTTTGGTGTGTCTATGCTCAAGCTTCAGATTGCAAGAGTTACTACAGCGATACACATTGGTTCAGCAGGGAAATGATGTGTCCAGCAAAGTTCAAACACCCTGACCTAATAACCCATAGTAGCCACAAGCAGGCTGGGCAAAGGAGCACCTCTGATGTTTCTGCAGAAGTTGTTACTCCACCACCTAAATAAATCAAAACAGCTAGCTGAGAGCTGGCTGTGTGCTAATCATAAAAGTCCTGCCAATTGGGCTTTGCATTGGAGTGAGGTTTGGTACCCCACTGGCTGTTTGATTGTCTTATTAAAATTTTGAAGTTCTGTACTGTGTTGGTTTTGATTTTGTAGATGGAAAATGTTAGCCTAATTAATGTTACTGCAAAGAACATTAAGGTTATTAGTATTCACGCTTCCTGGCATAAAATGAGCATAAGTTTGGATAAGGAAGAAATCTTCTGGCATAAAGAGATACAATTATTTATACCAGCGAAATTTTACACCTTCTGATGAAGCATTCAGCTCCAGCTGCTGTCAAAGTCTAAATAGGTTGTGGTTATGTTACAGCATGGCTGTTTTTACTTCCTTTGCTAACAATTTATCCTCTCATCAGACATCCACTTAAACAAGCTCAATTTTTTCACTCTTAGCAAACAATAGCAATCTAACATGTAAAAGATCCTATCCAGGTATTATGTTTGATTACATAAATGGTTAATGCCTGAAGCTCAAGAGAAGAAGTGATTAGTAAACTAAAAGCTGTTAATAGAAAGCCCTGAGCGAAGATCTTGACAGAGATCAGATTCCATTTAAAAACAAAAAGCTGCAATGATTCCTTCCCACACACTCAAGATGAATTCGAGAAATAAAGGTATCACAACAGGGGTACATTTAAATTGGACTGGCTTTTGAATGTGCACAGAATACCAAGACAGTGGTGGCACTGGATGAGAGTGCTACACTACTGAGAACAAACACACACATAAGAGAGTGCTGACAAAATTTCATCATACACTTGGACAGAGCTACACTGTCGTTCCGTGCTTTCAGCAAAGGGCAGAAGCGCAGCCCTCTTGGGCTGGGTATACTATTGAACAGAAACCATGGAAAACTTTGTGGCAGAGTTCTCCCCTTTCATCCCATCCTAGCCCAGTTTCTCAGTGTAATACTAGAGATCACCCCCCCGCCCCTTCCTAGACAGTCTGATCTGGATGCAGCCTTACTTGTGAATTACCTGATTTTAACTGTGTTACTACTACCCCAAGAAGAAGACACTGGGAAGGAGTCTCCCTTGTTTTCAGGTGGGTTATAGCCTTGATGACTTAATCATTAGTTGACCTGAGGTGCTTTCCATAAAANCAGATGCAGACAATCTTTCCAAACACTTGCCTGCTCCCTGTTGCAGACAGTCACTATACCTCACCCCAGAGGGAAGTAATGCAGCTTAGAAAAAACTTAGGAAACATTTTTTTATCTATTTGCATGAGAACTGTTATAAAAATGTAGAACTGCTTTTAACATTACAGAACTGCTA
Source organism: Balaeniceps rex (assembly GCA_013401315.1). Taxonomy (NCBI): domain Eukaryota; kingdom Metazoa; phylum Chordata; class Aves; order Pelecaniformes; family Balaenicipitidae; genus Balaeniceps; species Balaeniceps rex. The sequence goes on along the minus strand of VYZW01058382.1, from coordinate 4,051 downwards.
TGAACACATGATTAATTTCTCTGTGTTCTTTATTTCGAAACACCCTTGAACACAGACGCATATCTCAGGTGACCCTGAATTTGTGTGTGCTACAGTAAACCCAAATAGTCTGAAGAATTAGAAATCTGGGCCTGCATTCTCTCCTGCATTTCTTAAATTTCCCCCACTGTTCTCATACTTGCTAGTCATCTGCAAATTTCAGCAGTTTGAGATGGCATGCTTCTTTGGATCACTTATAGCCAAGGTAAAGATAAGTGTGGTCCTCAGCTTGCTGCCTTTTCCTAACTCTTAGCTGTTATCTTTCACTGACATCCCCTGCATCCTATCAGTCTCCAAGCTAATCTCTAATCCATTTCACAAGTCCTAACCCTTATGTCAAGCTCACCGAATTACCTGATCAATCTTTTTACCCCTCTTTTCTTTTTCTTTGTTGTACCCTTAGCAAGTTACATAAATATCTTTCACATTTCATCCTTGTCTCCTCATTCAGTAAGCTATTCAGAGGACCTGGGATCTCAAGTGCCTGTGCCATACCTGGACTTTTTCTTTTTTTTTCCCCTAGTAAAGCTCTTTTTCCAAGCCATTGTTAAATCATAACCAAGATAAGTATTTTTATCTTGTGTTTTCAGCCAGGGACTCAAAATCAGGTTTCTGACTCTGCTGCTTACTCTGTGTGTGACCTTTGACAAGTCAGCTAGCCACTCTGCTTCAGTTTGTCATTTTGTACAATGAAAATAGTGACCAAAGTTTTCATAANAAGCACAGTGACTGATTTCCCACAAGTCATGTAAGGGGACACTGGGAGAGAGAAATAAGTTGCCATTTGGAAAATTCCACATTCATCAGATTATTTTTCCTAGTAAAATTTATATTTTCCTGACAAACACTATGCAGAATGCCGAGACCAAGTTGCCAGCCTTGACCCACATTATTTCTTTGACACTGTCCAATAATTAACTTCTTTCCTGATGA
>VYZW01058380.1:31483-55303 GCA_013401315.1 Balaeniceps rex | reverse complement strand
TGTTAAGATGATCAGATGAAACAGGATTAGACTAATTGATCTGATACTTCAAAACTGGCACAAAAGCTACAGGAGAAAAATGCTTTAAGCAGAAAAACAGTGTGTTGTCTTGGTACTCAGCGCCCATGGAGCAGTTAGGGGTAGAGTCTCCTGTAGATGTGATTAGGGTTAATTCTGGCCCTTGTGTGTGCCTCAAGAGGAGGTGATACCCCTCAGCTCTGAGTGTAGACTGCTTATTGAGATAAAGAGCTTCTCTTCCTCCTACGACAGTTTTAACCCTATTGTTTTTGTGCCAGTTTTGCAGTAGCAGATCAATTAGTCTAATCTTGTTTTCTGAGCCTGTTGTGAAAAAAGATGTCAGTTTTCACATCAGGTCCAATGGGAGGCATCTCAGTCTGTCAGAGATCTCTTTTAAGGTAAGCGCTGTCTTGGGCAGTGCAACTCATTGCCCAGCAATTAAGTAACTATTTGCTCAGCCCGCATAGTGATAACTTGTCATTTCTGGCTCCTTTTGTCTGAATGCGTTAGAAATCTGAATTAATTAAGAGGGAGATCATGTGTGGAAGAAAGAGGGGAGAAGCGCTCCACCAGCATGCACACACATTGAGCCAGGTACCAGACAGCCAGAACGTTTCAGGATACAGCATCTGAGGATTGTACTGCCAGTGGCGGTGCTACAAACTTCAGGGGACAGGAAATCCTTTAACTCTGTGTCCCTACATTAGCTATGCCACTGCAAATGCATATTGTAAGCGCTTAAGGGGCATCATAAATATTACTGCTGTTTCGTGTGCATTCCTGCACGTGCTGAATAACATGCTGGGCCCATTGAAGAAAATGGTGACCCTGCCACTGTCATCACTGAAGGGTGAAACCTGAAGACAGGTTCCCATCCCGTCTGTCTCTGTGGCTCCTTCTTTTGCTGAGAAGCCTTTTATCATCTCTCCTGCCTACCCCCAGAGCAAAGTATTTGCTACCACTCTTTTGTCATGATTTAGACAGTAGTTCGCCTGACCATTTCCCTTCCCAGACTGTCAGTCAGTGATGGAAAAAGTGACTTGTTGAAGATGCAGAAAGACTTGTTGTCAGTGTTGGGAATATTGGGAAACCTGTCTTTAAGTCCGTAGCTTCTCAGTAATGAACTGCATCCTCCCTCCCTCAAATGGAATTATTCTCAGTAAATATAGCCAATATTACATGAAATTCCCGTAAAAATTAAATGAAAGGATTGTCTGTACTTTGTAAGACAACAATTAGATCTTATGCAGGAGAAAGAGAGTACAAAATTCTCCTCAGAAAAATAAATTACTTGCTGTAGGTTAGTTTTATTATGTAACCCTTGATTTTTTCCTATGAGGGGCAAAGAAGGAGGAAACAAATTCTTCTGAGATGAGATCAACCTTAATGGGAAAAACCAGCACTACAGGATAAAGCACAGTCAATGCTAGATGGTTGTGTGGGGTTTTTAAATGTTATTTAATTCATTTGTTCTCTCAAATCCATATCCACATAGGAGCTGCTGAAATCTAAACCTTTAAACCAGAAAATTTGCATGTCAAAACCAAAACTGGCTGTAAAGTTCAGCAAATAGAGTAGAAATATCTGCAATTAGAGTCCATTTAGCCTTAAATTAAACTCACCTCCACAGTTTCAAGAAAGTTTTGGTCAGCCAGGATCAGGTAAGTCGCCACCACATTTTTTCTGAGAGTTCCCCGAAATGACGTCCGTGTTCTCAAAAGTGCAAATCATAAAACTTAATTTAGTTTTTAGGTATACCATAATCACTGATAAACCCAGCACGGGCCAGATGAAGCAAGTCTCTTTATGCTTAACCTCAGGAACTAGCGCAGCCAGTGTCCTTGGTGGGACACCGTGCCTGTCACCTGTTGTTACTGACGCCCCACACCATCCTCATTGGGTTCACCAGGACTTGAGTGAGAATTCAGGCACTACCTGTAGCAAGTGAATTGAGCCCTATGACACTGTCGCCTTCTTGCTTCCCCACTCTCATTCCCCCAAAACACATGGCTGCTGTGATTTCCATTGCTCGGTATTACCGTCTGTCAGCCTGTGCGGAGGTAACACTGGTTTTGCCTGATGAACGAAGTCAGCTCTTGCTTTCTGGCTCCATTCAGAGCTGTTTGCAAACCAGCCCAGAAAGGCACAACCACTTTGGCATCACTTCTGGTGACTAGTGTAACTGCAATAATGATGGTTTCTGCCCTTTTTCTCCTCATGGCTTCCCGCAGTGGCTAGGCTGTCCTTCAGCTCTCCCACCACACAACCCTGCAGCTGCCTGCATCTAAAGATGCCAATGTGGCCAAGGAACTTCTCTTCTTTGTTTCTCTCTCTCTGGACTTGCTGTTCCTCCTGTCCTTTATTTTACAGGAAAGAAAAGAATATAATAAAATGCCTTCTCTCTCTCTCTTTCTCTCTCTAATCCTCACCCCCTGGTTTCATTCCTCTTGTCACCTCCTCCATTTCATGTCAATTCTACCGCAATGGTACCTCTTGGTCTCGTTCGTAGCAGCTGGGAGCTCATAAGGCCTTAGGTGTGGGTTAATACTCTCCTTCTAGCTCTCTGGTCTTTAGCCAGATAGCCCACAACTGGCCAGAAAAACCTTCTAGGAGATAGAATAACTACACATTTTTACATAGGTAAAATAGATAATGTTATATTCCATTGAAATGGAAAATGCCGTTACTTTCTCATGGTAGTGTCTGAAGGTGTTGCTTTCTCCTTTGTGTGTTGGCTTTACTTGATACAGTGATTAAATCCTAGTGCTTTTGTGATGCTTGAATTTGAATTACTTTTCACTCCCGAAGTGTATAGTCCCTCCAGATCAGATCAACATTTGCCAGGTTAAATTGAACAGCAGACTTCAGCTTCTAATGCTATGCATAGCCAGTGCCAGTTACTACCAGGCTCTTTCATTAAAGGAAGAAAACAGTCAGAACAAGTACTTTTAAGTCATCAGTTTACAAATGCTGACAAGCTTTTCCTCTATTAGGAGCAAGCATTAGGTGATACATGGTCGTTATTGCACAATAAGAATGCATTCTGTAACATTATTGTTTGCATTTTAATAAAGTAGAATTACACTCTTTACAGAATAAAGCACAATTCTCCTTATTATAAGTAAATGTCCTGTAGTTTCACTATACAAGGCCAACACATGTGCAAAGACATAGCATAAGTAGCATTGCACTAAACAGTTTATCGTAGTCATTTACATGGTTCTCTGTGTGTGTGTGCACATACATGCACATGGTAATACTCTGTCTCTCTTGCTGTCTTGCCCCTAGGGATTCTTTCGGAGGAGTCAGCAGAACAATGCCTCCTACTCCTGCCCAAGGCAGAGAAACTGTTTAATTGACAGAACCAACAGAAATCGTTGCCAACACTGCCGACTGCAGAAATGTCTTGCCCTGGGAATGTCTCGAGATGGTAAGGAGTCAGATTCCTGTTTCACACCTAAACCCTTTGAAACTCTTCTTCACTGCTGACTTACTTAAACTCCCTGTAGATTTCTGGAAAAAGTGAGAGGAGAAGCTCCTTGCTTTGTAACGCACACACTGTGAGACACTTAGCCATTCAGTTAACAAAGGAGGATATTTTCATGGGGAGGGTGGGGAAATCACAAAATGGAGAAGCGGTATTAGCTTGGAACAGAAGGAGTCAGAAGTGAAATGTGGTGTTCTGATCAAAAGCACAAAAAGGTCACCTCTGGAGAGGTGAATTTATATTCTAGTTTAGATAAACTCTTATATTAAACATTAACATTTACCTTAACATTAAATATTGATGTGTGAAAGCATCCCTTGCCTTGAGATCTCTAAAGGTCTATGACAGTAAATAGGCAGTTAAGAAGAAATTTACAGCTCGATAGCATTGGGGGTTTCTGGGTTTTTTATTCAGAGCACTTGACCAAATATTTTGCATTGCTAAAAAAAATGTCTTTTACCTGTGCATTGCTCCCTGTCCCTGTCTGGGTCTATAGAAGAAACATTTCATAGTTTAGTACTGAAAATGGACGCTACGCCAGAGAAAAGCTCCACAGTGTATCTGATAGCTGTATCCTTTGGTCCTTGCAGAGCTCTGGTCCACCTTCCAAGCTGTGGTGTGATGAGCCATGATCGGCAGGCTAAGAACAAGCAAAACACCAGAGCTGAGGGCAGTGGGAGGCTTGGGCCAGCCTGCCCCAGCCACCTCTGCTCATGCAGGGGGGTTCCAGCTCACAGACACGTTTTAAATGGTCAGGAAGTTTAAGAAGAAAGTGTTCTATTTTTGAAGGCAGGTTATATTAATTTCGATTGCCTGGCAGCAGTTTTCTGTCTTAGAAAGTTCACACAAAATGTGTCATTTGAAATTAACAGCCATTGATGGAGAAGTTACTTAAAGAGCTATTTCTTTAGATGGTCCACAGATTATAAACTTGTTTAAAATTTGGACTGTAATAGGTCTTTTCCCAGTTCACTGAAACAACTTGCTGACCAGTCTGGGAGGGGCCTTGCAGTCTAGCCTTTAATCCATGAACTCCTTTTGGTCCTAGCATGCAGCTTACTTGGTGCCTTAGCTCCCGATTCTTCCTGGAGGAGATTAAAGTAGTAACATTTCAGTAATTTAACAGCACATGCTTTCCTCCTAAAAGTAATATCTTCCAATGATTTGAGGTATCACAGGGGCATTTTAATGTGACTGACAGCACTGTCTTCCCAACCTATAATTCAGGGATCAGTGCATACAGACAAAGGGAGCGATTCTTCTGACAGCATCACTTTCTTCTCTTATTGTTTGTGTAAGGATGTTTATACTTAATGATATTAAGAGCTCTTGCAAGTTTAAAATAGGCTGTATGGATTTTTTTAACAGAGGAATTGAATGTGATTTTTACCTCTGAGCCATGTAACAGATTCATTTTTATCATGCGGAGGCAGGATGCTAATTGACAGCAGCTGGAGAACCCAATTAATGAATATATAATGAGAATAAACAGTGGGTGTTTGTTTTTATTACTGAGGCTCTAAATTTGAGGAAAATACACAGTTGCATTTTTCAAAATGCAGTCATTGTATATTGTCCATAAGGGTGTGTGGTGCACCGTGGACTGATTCCAGGGGCAGGCTGTGTTCGTGTGAGGTAGCTTGCAGCCTATGTGAAAGGCTGCAAGTAAGCTGAGGTTGGCAACAAGAAAAAAAACTCTTAGTGTAAAAAAGTGCAAATAAATTGAAGAGGCTGCCATCTCCCTGGTATTCTGGCACTGCCTTTTCATATTACACTCTTCCTTTTCTGTTCTTTTTCTGACTGAAGATTTTCACATTCATCCACATGTGTAGGCTCAGAATCTTCTGGAGAGCTGTAGCTGAACTATGGGGTAGCTAAAATGAGAGCCAAGCCCATCCTGCGCTAATAATGTGAATTGATCCAAATTACAGATGGACTGAAAATACTCAGCGTTGGAAAATACACCTCATAACACATAGAAATTAGTATTTCCAGAGCAATGTCCTCTTATCTGTGCTCTGACAAGTTCTGTTGAACCTATCCCTCATTTGTTTTAGAGCACAGTTAACAACTACCTCTGCTCTGCGATCCCAAGATCTAGCCCAGTAGAAAACCAGAATTTATGGAGAGATGGGGGGAGATAATCAGCTATGACCCACTCTATATAAAGGCTGTGGATTTACTCCTCCTAGTTCCACAGCAATCAGGCTGTCATTTTTGAAAATTTCAATCTCAGTGTAATGAACCCTGTTCCTGGGGAGAGTGGTTTGCACTCTGATGTTTTCCTCCCTTTCTCATCAGAAGGAATGCATGGATTTGTGCATGGAGATTATGTAAATGGATTGTGTAAATCCCTGAGACTTTCCTCTGTGGAAAAGATGACATTCATTTGTGCTGTTTACCTTCATATCTGTTATTTTCCTCTAGGTTCTAACTCTAACCTGTAGGATTTTTTTTAAAAAGTGTGAAAATAGCACCCCATTGAAAGGATGCGATAATAGGGCTTTAGGGCTTGTTTTCATCCAGAGTACTAATCCTGTTAGTGCACTGTTTAAAGGTTCGTGAAAAGTTGGTAAATCGCATGGGATATGAATCTACAGACTGTACGTTTCATACAGCTCTGGGTTGTTGTTCAGTGAACACAGAGATATAAAAGGATGCATGGTCTTTTTAACATTCACAGTGTGAAGTGAGTTGCTTGACTGAGGCCCTCCTGTCAAATAGGAGTCATTGTCGCCACCTTGTAAATCCAAGCACATAATACTTTTTCCTTTGTAAGATGCATATGGTGTAAAGCTTTGCATCCTCTCTTGTTTCCACAGAAAAAGACAAGTTTCCACAGCAAATGTAATGGTGAAAGTAAATATCAAAAGAGTGGTGGGGTTGAGGGGAATCAAGAAAAAAATGAAAGATGACAATGGTTCGCATTGTGCTTTGCTTTTCAGCTGTGAAGTTTGGAAGAATGTCCAAAAAGCAGAGGGATAGCTTGTATGCTGAAGTGCAGAAGCACCAGCAGCGACTGCAGGAACAGCGGCAGCAGCAGAGCGGTGAGGCAGAAGCCCTCGCCAGGGTTTACAGCAACAGCATCAGCAACGGCTTGAGCAACCTGAATAATGAAACTGGCAGCACCTACTCAAATGGGCACGTCATCGACCTGCCAAAGTCTGAGGGTTATTATAACGTGGATTCGGCCCAGCCTTCCCCAGACCAGTCTGGGTTAGACATGACTGGAATCAAACAGATAAAGCAGGAACCTATCTACGACCTCACTTCTGTACCAAACTTGTTTACCTATAGCTCTTTCAACAATGGGCAATTAGCTTCGGGGATATCCATGACTGAAATAGGTAAGGAAAATTCTTATTCCTCTAGTGTAATGTGTATATATAAAGTGCCTTTATTAAAATACTATACAGGCATTCCATACACAGATACACAATAATTACATGTTCACACATGTGTATATGTGCACACACATACAGGGAGTAAAGGAAATAAATTCAGTCTGGCAGTAATTGACACAATATCGAGGCAGTTCTGTTTTTACCAAAATCTGCAAATTACGCAGTTTCCTAAACTCAGCAGTTCATGTTCTGTTTATGAAACAGGAGCACCAAAGCAGGTGATGAATCAATCAGAACCAAGTGATAATTAGTAGCAGGGAGCTTGTTTCAAATGGGCTCATTACTAGCAGGGTTAAATGATCTCTTCAGCCAGCCATCCGTATTCTTGTCAACACCAGAATCCCCATGGCAGCTAATTCTAGGGTATTTATTGTCAAAAAGAACCAGCTCGCTACTTCTGGTGTGTGGATGTACATGCAGAGCAAGTTCCCTGAATTCATGAGGTACACAAACTCTGAATATAGAGTTACGTGGATACCCCTGCTCCTCTGCCTGAATGCCTTGGAGAACCTGTCCCTTGATTTCTTCTTTGAAAAGTAGCAAAGAGACCTCTCTGTGAGATGAGACGGTTTGAAAGGCAACGGCTAACGGTGATTCTTCTCTAAGGAGGATTTCTGTTCATCTAATGCCTCTAGTCATATGTCTCCAACACAACTGGAAGTACTGCTTCTATTATAAAGAAATAACATGAAAGAAGATTGGCATCCTAATTAGGTACTTCCCACCTCAACAAGTGAAGTATGCTGAGTCAGTTGTGGTTGAGAATATAATCAAAGGGTAACACTTCGTTAATGAAATTTAATTAAAAAGAAAGAAGGAATAAAAAAAAGATGGTATTCAAGAGCACCCGTAACAAATGAATTAATGTCGCATCATAAAAAACCTCTATAGTTCTGGCCTGGCCTTGCTGCCTCATGGATCCACACTGAGATGTGTAAACGTATGTGCGTACTCAGACCTACTGAAGGCTTTGGATATATGGCATGCACTTGATATATATTGCAGAAAGGGTGTGTGTAGTAGTTACTGTCTGATAAAAAAATAAAGGTGCAGCTAGAATCTGTAGCATGTTTTCTACACATGGATGCTCATGTGCAGAAAGCTGTGTAACAAATTGTGTGCTTTAGTTGCTAATTGCGCAGGGGAAAGTTATGCTTTTCTGCCACTCTGTTTAGCGGGACATGTTTTGTTATCACTTTTGGCCTAGGCTGCTGTCCAGTGAAGTCCTACACCCACAGCATAGCAGTACAGAGGATTGGTGAGGAACATCTGCTCCAACTTCCCTCTCGGCCATATGAATACTACTCACATGTGACTTGTGCAAACCTCAGTCCTGCAACAGTGGTTAGCAGTACTCCAAACCAGCTGAGACACAATTTAAACAGTCATAAGAGTTGTTTCCCTGCAGCACCCTGTACCAAAGGGGAGTGTTCCCAATTAGACTCAGAGGAGGTACCAGAAATATGACAATTCTGATAGTCCATAAATTATGGTTTGTGCTCACTTACAGAAGTGAGCCCAAAGAGAGAATATGGCCACGGGACTATTTCCTTAGTGGCTAAAGGATCCCACTGAAGTCAGTGGGATCTTTTGACTCACGGAGCTTTAGAGAATCATTTAACTATTATCTCCTTCAGGATCGCTTAGAAATAATGCATCATTCTTAAATTGTCACGCATTTTTTGCTCTCCTAGCCCTAAACCAGCCAGCCCTAAACCCACCCCACATTTCCCAGTCTTTCATCCTCTCTGTCATCTGGCCAGTGTTCCCCTTCTGGAGCACACAAAGCAGGGAAAACCCCAGAGTTCAGGGAGCAGGACATACTGAAGGGCCTGTTTCTGAGCTGACAGCAAAATTCAGGTGCTGGGATTTACCTCTCTTCCTTTTGAAATTGGAACTGGGACTCCTAAATTGCTAGGATTTTACCCAAGTACTGCTGTATGTAATTTGTGCACCCATTGCAGAGAGGTAAGGGTGTTAGTGAGAAATAATGTAGTCTCAGTAGTAGATCAGCTGACACAGCTGAAAAAATGGAAGAGATGTACCATAAAATACTGGGAGTAGTGCATAAGCGAATGATATTTTCAGTGTTCAAAAACAGACAGAAAATGCCTCTTAATGCTGCAGTGGATTGTTGGACCATCTGTAAAGCTGCACTCCTGCAGTCAAAGCAGGAAAACTCTAAGCACTGGGATGCATTGATTTCATATTACAATGTGCTTAAATTTCACCACAGCATTGTATCTTACTCACTCCAGTGAGATATAGGAATAAGCTCAACTCATGTTAAATAGAAGTTACTGCCTCAACTGTTAGATGAAATCATAGCAAACGTATAGGAGATGGAAAAGCTATACTGCATTGATCCTCGCGGCTGATACAATTTTCTTTATAGGACCTTGTCTAGTGATATACTGAACTGTTGCTTTAAGCATCCCAGATCATGTTAGTTCTTTTCCTCACTGAAGACTTTCTACCAGATTCAAATTTCCAGTCTTAGTTTTATTCTGGTCTTTATATTCTTCAAATACATGTATATTTTTAAGCACAACCTCACTTGCCACTTGCCTGATCTTGAGTACAACCCTTTTAATTTTTTCCTCATAAATAAATGCGTGAGACTCTTCCACCCTTGAGCTCCTAAAAGTTGCTGTAGGCTCTCCAAGGGACAGACTTCTTCACAGGCAGCCCAGAATCAAAGTGGTCTTTGCAGCTTCTTCATCACATGCCAACCAATATCCAGTTCACTTATTCCTTCAATGTTATTGCTTTGCTTCTTTCTCACTCAATTCTCTCCTGTGTAGGGCAGTTTTTATTACGATGCCTCTGACCGCACATTTCCAAGTTTGAATCTCATTTTCTCTGTTATTTTTCTAAGTTTTTTCAATCCTGTTACATTATGTCTCGAGTCCTCGTTGATGCTTTGTGACTTCTTTCAGTTTAGAATTATCTCTTCGTTTAATTAGCATGCTGTGAACCCTCTCTTTCAGATTATTAATGAAAAAGTTAAACGCTTGTAAAACAAGTTCTAACAATGGTCCCCGCTGCACCTGACTAAACAACTTGCTGCAATTGCATAAATTACTTTAGTATTCACTTTTTGCTTGCTGTCCAACAGTAAGGTTCTCTCAAAAATCCAAATAACAAGTCTTCATTTCCCTGTCAGTTTTGATTCAGTTATAAAAATAATATTGTCTAAGATACTCTATGACATAATTTACTCACCATTTACATTCTTTTCTTCAACGTTAATTTTATAATTTGTCCAAAAAGGAATCGAAATGGTCAGGCCTACTCCTATCTTTAACAGTTCTGTGCTGTAATTTGAATGTGAAAGTGCTCTTTTTCCTCAACATATGTTCATCTATAGTAGACTTTGTAGTGGAAATGGAAATCATTCAACTTAACAGTTTTGAAATTCAAAATTTTCACACAGCAAGTATTTCAGCACGTAGTATTAGAATGGCACAGCAAGCAAAATATAGCTTGTCCTGCATCGCGTGCTTACTAGTGTCTCTAAATACTGTACCACAAAATACGTGTAAGAGAAAGAGGTGCTGACAAATTAAAGTTGTATAGGGCTCCTTCACACATTATTTAGTACTAGTATATTCCTCTAAATGGGTTGAATAGTCCAGGGTACAGCTGCACTTTATCTGATCACTGTGAGAAGCAGGATAGGTAATGTCTCCTATGGAAGAGAGGGCTAAGTATAAGAAAGAGCAGTTTCAGATACAGACACAAATTTCTCCTGTAGCTTACAATGGAGAAAAGTTGAATAAAATCAGGTAGTTCCCCATTAGGCAGAACTGTGCCTTAGGCTTAGCCCTGGTCAGTATTCCAGTTCCTGTTACAAAAAGAAACTCAAAGCATAAAGAAATCAGTCCAAAGCTTGTAAACAAACACACAGGAGCAGAGCCTCAGCTTGGCATCAGCTGCATTTCCAGGCCAGCTCCTTTTTCTTTTAAGGGAGGTATTTTCATCCTTAACTCAGGGCATCTTATTGGACACTTGATCTGGATTTGTAGCCAAGTGGGCAGAGCACAAAGTAGGTCAGATGCAGCGACCAGATGAGTTGGGCAGGCTCTTCCTCTACCTGTCTTGCTGTCCACGGGTGGACATGGCCCAGGTGTGTCCCACCAGCCAGCGATGCTGCCAGCACAGGAGGCACCCATGGCCTGAGGGTGCATGCTGCCAGGGACCCCACAGCACGGTCCTGTTTCTCCCTGACCAGGGTGCCATCCACACATCTGGGAAGGCAGAAATTCCTCATGCAGTGGTGGGAGCTCAAACTGTGGGGTGAAATCTGCTCGTGGTATTTAAAGCGAGAATTTGGTCATTTGCAGAACAGCTTTCTCCTCACAGAGAGTCACAGAGGTCAGCTGGTGGGAAATCCTAAAGGGAGAAGGGAGCTCTGTTTCCTGACCCTGGTAGCCCCACAGAGGGATGGCAACACTTAATCCCAAGTGTGATTTTAAATTAGCAGGTATTAAAGGCTTATTTTTAGACATGGTCAAATTAAAGACCATCTTGTTTAAATATATGTGCATAATATTATCTGTCACTGAGCTGAGCATTGCATTTTCCTCACAAAATATGTGGCTCAGATCTTGGTCTGTAAAAGTTAATGAAAACATTTCCCTGCCTTGACTGCAGTTGAGATTACCAGCCTATGATTTCTTAAAGATGAGAAAAAAATATTAGTGAACACTGTTGTGGAGAAAACAGATTGTTTAAGGGTTCACTCCAGATCAAATTGAAGAGTGCCATATATCTGTGTGTATTTAGGTGGTCAATAAGGTACCACTAGAGTGTACAGCAGGTCACATAGCTCAGCCTCTATAATTACAGAAAAAAAGTGTTGTTTATGTAGATTTACATGGCATTTTGCCAACATCAGTGCTATTTGAATGTACCCAATAGCTTGGAGAGCTTACATTTGTACGAAAATTAAAGTCAAAGAGTGAGTAAGGTTGGTAGGCTCGGGCTTGATCTTCCCTTTCCCCAGCCCCTCTGCCCTTGCTCTGCGGTGTGTATTTTAAGGTGGGCAATAGCTCAATAGGGTAGCCATGTGGTGAGAATTGGAGGAGGCATCACCTGCCCTACTCACCAAATCTACCAATAGCGCACAGCTCTTTTGACCCTGACCCATTGACTGGAAAACAACAGTAAAGCAAAACCTTCAAAATGTTTTAAAGACTGGCTCAGGATGGGTATGTAAAAGAAAAGCCCTCTTGGTAACTGCAAATGACACCCTGTGCATATGTAAGCCATAATTTAGCTGGATTCATATATTCATCTCAGGACCTACAGCGAACAACTTTATATACTGTAAAGTTATTAAATTTCCACTGCTGCAATATCATGCAAGCAGGAGCTTAGCATTTAGTTCATTCACTATCCCATCCTGAGAGGATATGTTCACCTGGGAATATTCTCAACTTCTCTGCTGAGGATATATTTGAAAGCCAGCCCCCCCTTTCTCTTTTCAGTAGAAATCTTCCCATTAACTTTAGAAGAATTTAGTTTATTCCTCCATGCCCATACTGTTCATGGATGTCTGCAGCACTGTGTGCTGCATATACAGTATACATACCAGCATCAGGCTGATGTCTTAAAAAGTATGCTGTGCCTTGCTGTTGAAGGTTGCAAAAGCACTTCTCCAACGTGATAAGCGTTTTTTTGCTTATCACGTTGCAAAAAGAAAAGCATTTTTACTTAAGGGAGTTCTTTAACTCCCTTTTCTATATCTCCAGAATTCATTCCCTGTGCCAAATCAAGTGTTAATGGACAGCTTGCTGAACATGTATTGGTCAGTTAGATGTTATTTGAAGGGACACTGTAGGGAGCAGCACACTCAAAATGCAATGAATTCTAACTAAAACCTGTACCTAAGGTGATATTAATGTCTATATTGATGTTCCCTTTACAATGCCACCGCCCACCACACACTGAAGCAGAAATTATGGTTTTGTGACTGTAGTCCTGCGTAATGTTTCTTAACGTCTTTTTCTAAGCCATGGTTTAATATCCGTCCTACCAAGGTGAAGTCAAATTTTGCGGGGCAGTTGTCTACAAGACTTACAGCTGTATTTCAGCAGAGCAATGTTGCCATCTAGTGAGCAATTAAAAATGTGCAGCGTGAGCATTTCTGCACAGATACCCTTAGAGCACTATATCTTACCGTCATTACCTCTTTAAAGGTGACAATCAGAATAAATTAATATTTCAGTTCTGTACTCATTTCAGTTCGTGTGACAAAACTTAGAACTTCTGCTATTTTTTTTAACTAATGAATTTTTTCCCCTTTTCGTACACTCAAGAAGAGAACGCAGCATGCCAACATTTAAAACTAATTTGACAGCGTTGCTCAGTTAGGAAATGCTTCAACTTCATAAAAAAGGGACAGAAAAGTGAAGGAATAAATTAAAGCATTATGATGCTGAGGCATTCCGGCTGAACTGATGCTGGAGTGAAGGGTGGTTTTTTATAATTTTAGATTCTGATTTTTTTAAGCATATATTTAGAAATAATTTTAACCAATAAAATCAACAAATAATTTGGTAGAAATGTTGGGAAAATAATATTTTTGAAAGTTTGTAAAATTTTCTACTTCTATCTTTTCCTACATCCAAATTAGTAACCTCTCTTTATTTGCAAATTTAGACCAAAACCAGCCTAATTACAGAGTTACATAAAGGCTTTAATGAGTTTATGTTGCCCAACCCAGTAGTTTAAATGATCCAAATGTTCATAAATAACTGATTATGTTGTTATCTTTCACTAAGTGCATTTTTTAGCACTTACTGATTTAAGAAGACTTAGGGAGGGCAGAGTTTGTGTTATAACTCTTGATGTATATTTAGAAAATAAAGAGTTTTTTCTAGAAGTTACTGTATTTAAGCACCATTGTTTTCATCCTGTATTTTTCAAATCACCGCGCATCCACTGCCTCACAGTAACTGCTGTGGACTTTGGATCAGTCGCATGTTGGTTCTGGCAGTCCTGCTCGACTACACTTAACACAAATTATAGCAGTTCAATAAGCACAATGCGATGTGCCTTTTTACCAACTCTAGTTCAAATTTATACAGTAAAGCAATAAATCTAAAACTATTTGAAAATGCAGTAGATAGCCTAAAAGTATACCTCAGATTGGGTTTTCCTGCAAATTATAAGGCTTTTTGGCTATTTCTGAAAGCAATTTGACTTCTCTTTCAGTTAAGTCAATTAATATATCAAATGCAGGCCAACTAGTAACGTCACAACAATTTTACCAGTGATGGCCATTGGCAGCATTCCTAGCTGGGGTTTGATCACACTACAGACCACATACTATTGATGCTGCAGAAAATGACATTTTAAATATTGCCCTTTGTGGAGATAAGTGTTGCAAGTGGGAATACAATCAAGAGTTCTGTTCACAGAGAGGTAAAGTTTAATTACTTCTGGCATATGATGCATGTTTTCAAGAAACAAAAATTTTCTACTGACTGTGTTTTTCTGCAGCACCCAAGACAGTGGGTTCCCATCTTAATTGTGGTTATGACTATTTGAACAATATAAGCAGCTGGATTAAGCAATTAAATTAATAAAATCAGTGACATCTTTTAACTGAGATTGAGGATGAGGAACGTTTTGTGATCTTTTTTTCTGTTTTACTTACTTTTCAGATTGTTGTACAAATGAATTAAAAAGATGCATTAAAAGGTATTAAAAACAACCTTATCTATAGCTTACTTTTCTAAAGCATGGTAATGTAGTTCTTTAAAATGGGTACATTTCTAATCCATTAAAGCAAGTATATAAAATTCCTCCATTTCTCAAAAGATATGAATATTTTCTTGCATAACCAAACTTGACAAAATATGTTCATTCTATTGAGAATCCGAAAAGCAGTTAGAAAGCAACCATTTGTAGCAGTCAAAATATGTAAAATACCATATCATACATCCCATATATTACCATATATCATGACAAACTTCTCAGGAATAGCACTGTGCTGTGAATATTGTCAGATTAGAAATCACACAAAAAGATCAATGTAAAGCTAATGGTATAACGAGTACTGAGGCGTCCTGTTGCTGCCAGTCGCGGGAATAGGCTGATTCCCTATCATATGCTTCAGAGCAGCGATGTCAATAGCAGAAGAAATGGTAACTGGCTTTCTGCAAGAAACCCTCAAAAAGAGAAGGCCAGAGCAGGCACCAGAGCCCGGAGGGCCTGGAACATGTGAAGGGTGTTGTCTTGCAGGGTTGTGTCTCACACACAACCCACGAGGAGGCAAACATAGCACTGCAGATGAGAATTAAGAGGGCAAGGCAGTGATAATTTTAGGAATCACTGTAGCACATGGAAGTGCCATACTATCTGCAAAAATTGGTGCGGTTTGAATTGGTAACGATATGTTGCTTACTTCCTCATGTGAGCAACCCCTTTATCTCCATGTCAATGCTTCCTGTCCTTAATGTTTATGTTGTTTCTGGGCAGTCAGCACCAACAATATGCATGCTTACCTTGTGCTTTCAGAGAGGTTAATCTGGCGTCCATACTGTATTTCTTTGTCATCCTGGACAGCATTGTTCAATCAGTTTTTAATCCTCAGGCACAAGGAAGCCAACAGAAGCTTGGTTTTACAATTTTTTTTCTTTCCCAGTACACATGCAACGTCCTAAGTTTGACTTCCTGAGCCCATAGCTCACTTTTTCATACTGCGTGCCTTCTGTCTGGCAGATTTCATCACTCACTTCATGCTTTTCACTACTTTCCACCTTATTCTTGAAAGTAATGCAATTCTGCTTGTTATGCAGTTTGTGATGTTATTCCCAGCTCTATAGGTAATGATGTCGTTCTTCATGCCATTCAGTTTTGATACTTTATTTCACAGAACAGCAACAATTCTTTTATACAAGAGTGAAAAGATAGGCAAAAAAGTTGGAGTGAAATACACGGGAGAGGCACATGGAAGTGTTTAGTGGAAAAATGCAATACAACAAGACACAGGGCTCAGGCAAAGGCTGAAACTGATTATCAGAACACAGTTTTCCTAGTGCAGTAGTCTTGCAGGGATGAAAGTCATGTGTAAATTGGAATAGTTGAAGCAAGATATTAAGGCATGGAGCACTTTCTTGTGTTCCTTTTTGACGGTATGGACATTTTTTCTCTTGATCAGTGAAATCTCTGGCATTGCTTATGATAACCAAATTGTTTCACTTTCTGACACTATACACTGACACCACTTTGATCCAACTCAGTTCCCACACTACAGGAAAATAGAACCATCATAGTATGTTTTGTCATTACTTTTTAAAGCATTTCTATACCTAGATTGCTTAAAATCTTTATAAAAAGCTAAATATAAGCCTGTGACAATGAAAGAAGTACTAGAATACATGTCTAACCTCTCCCAGCCTTTTGCAGACTATGACAGGGCAAACCCTTCCAACCCTAGTTTAAAACCCTTAATATTCCAACTGATCCATGCATATTTCTAGGTTTTATAGTGAACAATGTCCACTCCAAGCAATGTTTGCTTAAATGTAATAAATGAAACTACATTCTTGTTTCAGAACAGTCTCAATTTTAATATAAAGATCTCTTTGTGTAAGCTATGCTGGAAGAAGTTAGGAAACAGCTCATCTCAATAAATTTGTGATAATTATATGGTGCCTGTAGAGTCCATGTCCTGTAAGCTCTAGCTATTGCCTTGGTTAGTGCTTTTGCTGCCAGCTAAATGATTTCTAATTAGTACAAAATACACGTTTTTTACTAAATTGGCTGAGACCCAGGAAAAGTATTATTAAATGGAGACCTTTAAGCATTGTAAAGATCCTCTAGGATTTAACAGATTTCTGGGTCCATCCTCTAGGTTCCTTCAGATTAGGACTTCATTCAATTGTATTGTCATTTCTTGTAATTTATTAGCATTATTTGAAAGGCAAATGAAACACTGATTTATTTTGAAGGGAGGGAGAGGAAATACAGAATTCACACACATAACATTGCCTCAAAGTGCAATCTGTTCCTGACAGTAAGCATTCAATAACTTGAACACAAGGGAGGGTTATTCCTGAACTAAATTCAAGCACTTCTAGTCTTATATGAGTGTTTTAATGTTTCATATCATCTTCCTAGGCCACATATTGTATTTATTAAACAAATGGGGGTTATGAAACTTGCTAGTCTATCTATAACAGTTTTTGAAAGGGAAATCTTCTGTGCATTATGACATTGAGAATGCCAGGGACAGATGAAAATTGGGATGAGCTTTTTGCAACCACTTTTAGGAAAAAATGTTCCTGCTTTTCTGTGAAAAAAGCTCAGACTTTTCAGCCAGTTCATTTTTAAAAATTGGGACCCATTATTCATGTTTGACAGTAACCACAAGACATACTTCTGCTTCATTCCCTGCATCACTGCCTCTACTACTGTCTAAGAATTTCTTAGGGTAATCTGTATAATGAAATCAGTTTGCAAAACTTCTCATTTTGTGGTCATAATACCCTTGAATTAGGGTACAGAGAGTGTTGATCTGATACTAGCTTGGCATTGTTTGGGGTCCTAGAACAGAGATTTTATTTAGAATGTCTAGCTGGAGTTTTGATAGTTGTACGAACTGATATGCATGCTTACAGCAGCCAGCCA
The DNA here is from genome assembly GCA_013401315.1 of Balaeniceps rex. Classification (NCBI taxonomy): domain Eukaryota; kingdom Metazoa; phylum Chordata; class Aves; order Pelecaniformes; family Balaenicipitidae; genus Balaeniceps; species Balaeniceps rex. The sequence goes on along the minus strand of VYZW01058380.1, from coordinate 37,750 downwards.
AAGCTGTGGTGTTATTGCAGCATTAATTCAAAGTGGATCCCTGCGAGAGCTCAACTTAGGATATAAGCTGAGATGAGCTCTTAGCTACTCAACTGGATCCTAAGGGTAAGTGGCAAATTAAAAATTCATTATTCATTTTAATTGAGAATGATTATCAGTGTTTTAGGAGGCACACTTCAAAGTTCTTCAGTTCCCAGTGCAAAAGAGGGGAATGCTGAGAAAAACTAGAGTCTCTCCTGAGAAAAGAGACACAAATGAAAGAACTAAAGAGCCTGTAGGAAACAGACACTGCCAAGTACTGTGGATAATTTCAACTTAGCAGGCCAAATTCACAGCTGGTGAATGTTGTGTGCAGTCCGTGGAGTTATTACACCCATTCCCACCAGCATTGTTCTTGACCCCAAGTTGGAGTTTTTCCTCAGTATTGTAGTTTGAGATCTCTGAATATTACAAGGAAATGTCTGAAAAAGGCAGGACTGACTCATCAACGGATGATAGACCCCTGCAGGTCTGTGCTATGCTGATTTATATTATCTGGGTTGCAATGTTCAGTTTTCTGTATGTACTTAGGGTTTAAGCAGCTCCTAACCCACTGGTGCAATACGTGTTTGAGCTATCATAACCTTTGGAGGGTGCCTTTTGTGAGGTGTCTGCTGAAATCTAAAATAAGAAATTACAGTAGGGGGGAAAAAATAAGGGGGAAAAAAAAGAAAAACCCAGCAGAGTAGCCAAAACTGGAAACAGAAAAGGTCATTTGCTGTTCTGGAAGTTGTGAGCTGTAGTCCCAAGTTTATGCGAGAGGTGTATAGCTTGTGCACTGTTGCTCTTCCCTTGCAACATATGCTTTTGGCCTGTTTTGCTGATGGCTTAGGGGTTTTGCAGTCTTGCTGTCTGCCCAGTCCTTCTGTCAAGACCATCCAATACTTCAGCTACTGTCCAGCTTCACTGAAGGGAAGCAGAGGTCTCAGACACTCGGGTTCCCACCAGCTATGGAAAAGAGACTAGTCAGCAGGTGAAGGAGACAGACAACCTTAGGGGAAGGCAGAAGCTGTGACCCAGGCCCATGTTGACCCCAAAAGGCGGTGGCTGCTGGCCAGTCAGCCTGAGCAGACCATCCCCTCATACACGTTCATGGTGCCTCTTACCAGCTAAACACGGGGATGGGAGGCCAGAGAGGGAATGGCAAGTGGTATTTGACACATCTGTAAGAAACCAGGATGGGTTTGTTGCGCTAATTGTTGTATCACTTACTTCACTGTTCACTGGGCCATCCTTACAGAATCAAGTCTTTTAGTTCTGTCTGTACTTTCAGGTAGGCCAGGCCAAATTTAAAAGCTATTTCTTTTGCTAAAAGAGTTTTGATCTCTCATGGTCCTCCTCATCCTTATCTTGTCTATGTCCTATATTCCACATTTCACCCTTCAGATGCTGCTTTTCCCTGATAGCTTCATTTAATTCTGTTAGCACCAGTGAGATCCCTCATTATGCTTCAGGACAGTTCCTATCAATATTTGCACATGGCCTCTTTCAGGTATTGGCCTCAACAGTCTCTAATTCATAACCACCCAGCCACAAGCCAAGGAGCACGTTCTGTAGCTGTTTATTTATTCCGTTACCATGCTCCCTTGCACGTTGTACAGCCCTTGTTTCACCCACAGTTCATGTACATCTTTCTGTTACATTTTTGTTGCTCCATCTAGTCACAGGCACCGAGGCCATCTTGTCCGATGAGTTGCATGTCACAGACCATGAGATTATATACATGCACACAGTATTTCTTTCAAGAAACTCACAATTTTTTCTCTGAATAAGAACAAATCCTGACAGATAATCCTTCAGCTTCCTGATGTACAATTTTCAGCTGCTTCTGGGTATCTCCTACTATGCATTTGACTTTTTTTTTACACTGCTGCATTGCAAAATCCCAATTAATTTATCTCCCCATCCAGCTGGCATCTTTCAGGGCCCCACCAGCAGTACCCAAGCTGCTGTGACAGGAAGGGCAGCGTTCCCACCTGCTGCAGGGCGCGGAGGCCAGCCCAACTGGGTTTCTGCTCTCTTGCCACGCCAACCAACAATATGTGGACTTCCTTGTCACCCCTAAGAATGGATAAGACTTTATAGGTAGCATAGGGGGCCTTTATAGAAAATCAGTCAGATAATATGCAGGACAGAAATGAAATATAAGTGCTCATTGCAGGACATATCTTGTTTGAGTATTTCTGATTTTTCAAGACCTCATATTGGTTACAACTGTTGACTGTTCACTTGATTAAGTATGTTGGAGTAAGTTGTTTCTGGTTTATCTCTCTGGAAGCAAATACTTTTTTGTAGACTTTTTTTTTAATGAAACTTAACATTTGTGAAAAAAGCATCTGCTTTCCACGAAAAATTTCAAGGTACAAATACTAAAAAATCTTCAAGTTTAGAACCAAGCTATCTAATGTAAATGCTTCCATGTCACAGTACATGCTGGAGTTCAGATACTGGGAACATCCTATGTTCTGTGGGACATGTTTCCCAGACAGAGTTAATCTGCTAGGATATGCTGTGCCTTTCAGGTTGCCCGTGGTATCATGTAATATCAAGTGATCATGATGCATGGTAGGAGATATAGCCCTAATATAATAAACCCAGTATATAGACAAAAGGGGAGGAGTGAAGCACCTAGTCTACATTTGTGTTTACATACTATGGCAGGTAAGCTTTACAAATCCTGCAGTTTACAGCTGTGGTTATTATAGTGCTGGTGGTGTACTATCATGCAGGCTCAGTAATTCTTTGGGTTGGAATTATTAATTTTCACTCAACACTTGCAGAAGTTGGTGCTTGTAAAATAAAGTGTTGCAGACTTTGATTCTCACACCTGAGTAGCCAGCATCATCTCTTTTGTTTTACTTTTCATAAAGCAAACCTTGCAAACCTGCTGTAGCTTATGTAAAATGCAGGCTGACAACATTTTAAGCAGCAACGCAGTTCACATTGAGGTCACAAAAATTGAGTTGTCTTTCATAGTCCTTGCAGCCCACCCTAACAGGATTCCTAGTTGTGTCCCTGCAGCTTCCCACTGTAAGGGGACCCTTGAAATCTCTGGCTCAAGATTTCTGAAAACAAAATGAACAAAAGTCAATACTTGATGCATGGAGTAACAGTAGAGGACTCTTCTAGCCTGGAGAACAGGAGGGACATAACTGTTGAGCATCACCCCTCTCCATAGGGTTGAGGCCACAGCCTCTGCATCAAGGCAATAGCTCTCTTCCCGCAGTATGAAGCTGTCTCTTTCCTCATTGTCCCTTTCTTTCTAGTTCTACTAAAAGAATTAATCTGTTGAACTCAGTTGCCAGCAGTGATTCAGAGCTGCCAGGTCTCACAGAAATGTATCATATTTTGCGTACAGCACAGTACCTGTGCCATGTGATGGGACAGGTTTACTTTAGATGTCAGTACATTACTCCTAGTAGTTTAGGATCTTCTTTCTGCATGGGATTTGCCAAGATGTGTACTGTTTCCAACTTCATTAGCGAAAAGATGCTAAAATCTGAAAATGACAGAAAAAAAGGCTATGGTCTTTGATTCCTTTGAGAGTGATATTCTTTGCTCTGCCTGCACTGGATCTTCCTTTGCTGGACCATCTGAGAAGCCAAGACAAGCTTATACTTCTTTTACTTTTTGCGTCATGTCAGCTCTGCACACCCAGTGTGTGCTATACTTGCATAAAGCTCCTTCCAGGGACTCCAGCGTTGAGTGTAAGCAAGCAGCCTCCTCTGCTGCTTATGCTGAATGAGCAGTCCCCTCCTCCCTTGAGACCCAGTGTACCCTTTCCATCACACACTCAGCCTTGCCTAGCCTGCGGCGCAAGAGTTTCAAGTCTGTCTTGCACCTGATTCCTCTTTGGATGTCAGCATTCTGAGCTGCTGCTTGCTGCGATTGCCCTAGGCCTTCGCACATCGAAATGGATTTTAATGTCAGCTCAACATAAGCACAAGTACATAAGGAAAAGATGCGTGGGGTAAAACACAGGATGCCATCCCTACAAAACCCTGAAGAGTTTGTCAAGTCTTCAATCCTAAGGTAAATACATAAATGGTAGGAAAAGGAGTGGGGCTGAGGATCTTTGCAGTAGTGTAGAACTGCTAAGTATATTTTGAGGTCAGTGAAATGGAAAGGTCTTATTTTCAGACTGTTGTCACCAGGTCACCTTATATGACTCAAAATCTGTCTATGTAGTAATATTAAAGTATTTGAGGTATTTATTGTAAGCATTTTCTTTATGTCAAGAATGTGACTAGTTCCAGCTTCTGTAATAAATGGCGAGGTGAGGAGAGCTGGACTAGGAAGCACAAGAGCAAAAAGACCAGCCAATGGGTGCAGAGAGCAAAATCCTTCATTCAGGCTGCAGAAGCGTAATACAAGTTGAAATCATACTTCTTTCACTGGTGTTTTAGATACAAGCGCTAAATGTTCCTCTGACTATACCTCAGTTCTGTCTGGTTAAATCCTTCCAAGAACATAAGTGACAAAACCTACAGATTAAGCTTAATTTCTGCAGTCATGTTTGCTGTGGCTAAGGATGTTCCCAGAAAGATGATGTTGTTAAAACTGTACTTTAAATAGAACAATATGGGGGTAAACATCTGAAATTTGATCTTTCTAAGAAAGGTGGGATTTACTTCCTTTTCTTGGTTGAAGAAATGCAAATAAACCTTTGTTGAGTCTTTAAAAAAATCTGCTTAAATGCATCATCCCTTTATTCCAACATGCCCATTTATCTGTAAGGTTTTCACTATAAAATGCAACAGCTTACCATCATGGGTTAAGACTTGTATCCAACCTTCCGTAAAAGAATGATGGATAGATCCCTGTACTCACTAATATACACTTCTAGTTGTCTTTATGCCTGAGTCAATTCTTCCATCAGGAAACCTAAAGATAATGTTGACCTTTAAATGGATACCTGTAAAGAATGAATTGAGCAGGTTTTGTTGTTCCTACAAAAACCTGGAACTCTTTTGTGTTTTCTTCAGCACCTTTCCACTGAGTTTCAGCTTATTAACTGTGACAGCAGTGCAGGCATCTCTGCTTTAAATAGCACTCCTATAGCAGTGAGTGCAGGGAGTATATACATGTTTACATTCATTTTTCAGCTTTCCTTCTTGCTGGTGTTTTTAAATTCAATCTACATTTGGCCAAAGAAACAGTCTTATTTTGGGGCTCTAAGCACCAGATCCACCCACTCTATGCAAACTGTTGAGGATGTGAATGAATAAATGATGACATGCCTAATTCTTTCTACTTCCCATGCTCAGGTTTGGCCAATGCATTGTCAATGTCCTTTCCTTTTTGATTAACATGTTTTCTGTGAAATGCCAGTTCTGCCACAAGAACTTCAGTTCAGTTCTGTGACTTCGACTTTGTTCCATTGTTTAAAAGGTATTCAGCTTAAGCAATGTCTTGAGGCTGAACCACTAATCTTCATTAGACGTATAGGTCTCAAAGCTGCACAATAAGATATCATAACATTTCTATAGCATGTTTTATCAAGACATTTCAACTTCCAGTGCTAATGAATTAATGTTGGAATTTTCTGTGTAATTTTTTTTGATCCACTCAAAGGCTTAAAGGACAAAGATCTACTTCAAAATACTTCCCTGAGAAGTTTACTCTTAGTTTCAGTAGGAACTCAGGCCAGCACTGAATGCTTCCCTTTCCCCTTGCATCCTGCATTCCACGTTACACAGTAGTTTCTAAGGGTGCAATTTCAGAATAACTTTAAGGTAACTTAATCCTGTATGTGAATCATTCCCCCCATGTCTCCTTTTAAAACCCGGGATACTAGTTCCGCCTTTCACCCCTTGCTAGCACCAGTCTCCATGTTTGTGTTCATTCAGCTAAATCAGAAATTGATCCAGCTGGAAACTAACTTGAGAAAAAAGAAGAGAGATGTGTTTCCTGTTTCTCTGATATGAGCCACCCCAAGGAAATGCAAACGCCCATGTCAGGATTGAGCAGCCAGAGCTGGGCAGCTGCACAGGCTTGGGGCAGACCGAAGTGATCAAGTAACCAGGGTCTCCAAGTGACATTTATTTAAACACAGAAAAAAAAAAAATTCTCTTCCAGAATGAAAAGAGTCTGAATAGATTCACAAGATTCATTGTTGTTTTCATGTGCAGATCCACTACTTATCAATCATCCTTTGGCTTTGGGTTGAATACTGAAACATTTTGCAACAGTCATCTTCAGAAATAAAATTATGAGAAAGGTAGCATT
>VYZW01058379.1:6498-43387 GCA_013401315.1 Balaeniceps rex | reverse complement strand
GTTTTCCCAAGTAACCATTATGCGTGATGGAGCCCTGCTGTCCTGGAGATTGCTGAACACCTGCCTGCTGATGGGAAGGAATGAATGAATTCCTTGTTTTGCTTTGTTTGTGTGCACAGCTTTTGCTTTACCTATTAAACTGTCTTTACCTCAACCCATGAGTTTTCTCATTTTTACCCTTCCGATTCTCTCCCCCATCCCACCACGGGGTGAGAGAGCGAGCGGCTGTGTGCGGCTGAGTTGCGGGATAGGTTAAACTCTGTCAATGAGCTATCACTTAACGTTTAGTCTTGAATCAAATTGCTTCCATTAAAATGCATTAGGTACTAAGTATCTGCTTGGAGGTATACATAATACCACCGATACCCTTAAGACATTAGCTCCTGAGCTAAAGAATGACGCTTAAAATAGGCTTTTCTCTGTCATTCTGCTTTATGCCACCCAAGGCAGAAACTATGGTCTTAAACCACATAGACGCGATTCCCCTTCTAGCTTAGCATGCTCCTGGCTAGACCTACACAATGGAGCCCGTGCTATTTCCAGGGCCAAACTTTCTTCTCAGTACAGATTTAAATTCTATAGAATGCAGTGGAAATTTTCCAGACATAGTGGTAGGAATGCATTTAAAGCTGAACTTCTCTTCTTTCTTGTTATTCTCCCATATATCTTATGTAGAGCTTTCTTTTAAAATGTGAACAATCTTAAAATACATATTTGCATATATGAAACCAGAGTTTGCATCCTACTCTGAATGTGGCCCAATGACATTTGTGTTACTGTGCCTGTCCTGAGCCTGCTGATATGTAACACAAGCAATGACAAGCTGCAGAGAAACAATTTAGAGGAAAAGAAATGCAATTCTAAATGTGTTATGCTTATCTACATTTGTAATTCCAGTCATGGATCCTATCTGTTTGTAAATTTCAAAGCAAAATATCTCTGAACTTGTTAAGTCAGTATGGGTATGCTCATCTCTTTCTTGCTGCATAAAATTAGACACATACCAGGCAACTGTGAACTGATTAAAAGAGTCTCTCCAGCAAAATAAAAGAAGATAGGTCTTGTTATAAACTTGGTTCCTGGCTCTTGACAGAGGTAAGAATGTAAGGTGCATTGAGATGCTTATGAGATTCCTACTGACTATTATGAGAACTTTAAGAAGTGGTTATATGCCGAAAAGTGACTCTGAATAAATAGCATTGTGAAGTTCCAAATTTATTTTCTCTCAAAGTCTTACAGAATAAATTTGCCTGCTTTACAGGTAAAGATACATTTTCTCTTGCTGACAGCCCTGCAAAATCTGAAAGTCACAGCTGTGTTCTCCTTGACTTGTGCATTTCATTACTTCTCTTCTGAAGTGGCGTCTTAGTTAAAACTCTATTGTTAATGTAAGAGAGAAAAAAATAATCCAAATTACTTCCCTATTGCTCTGTTGATTCTACAGGACTAACAAGTATAAAAAGACCCTGGAAATTTGTTTTGCCATATAAAAGGAAAAAGGTACGCAGGGAACAGATCTGATGAGTATGAAGGGATCACTACATGTGGCTTCATTTTTGACCAGAAGGAAAGAAGGAACACAGGGACAGGCAGGTGCAAGCAACAACCTGTAAGTCTTCTGACCTCAAAAGAATTTTCTTGCATTCTTTGGCAGACCACCTTCCAGTCTACATTGCTTATGCAAAAATTAAGGAATAAATCCACGCGAAGTTGAACAATGCTTGCATTCTGACTGTGAAAAATATCCTGTTTGTGTCCAGTTCAAATTAGAGGTAAAGGTGCGATCTTCCTTACATATACTACTACTGTGACTGTCTCAATAGTAAATCTAGAGTGCAACAAGTTCAGTCATGGCCCAAAGGCAGCTGTGTCCCAGAGCCAGCAGATGAAGGTAGCTTATGCACCATGTTCTGTTCCTTTGCTCAGAGATCGGAGCTGGCAGTTTCATTAGTATCAGCCAGTACAGCTGTGCTGCTCAGAACAGAAAGTGAACAGCCAGAGCTTACTTCCATGCTGTGTCTTTTGTTGGGTTGTGTGGAGTCTCCTCTCATGTTGATACAAATGTGTTTAATGCACATGAAGAGCTATGCCCAGTGCCTCTATGCCGTGCTTACCCCCCCGGATTGCTCTGTGGAGACAAGTGTTAACAACTGTGATGGCTGCAGTTGCGGTGGGCTATGAAGTGAATCTTCAGACGTTTTTGCTGCTGCTCTGAAGTCTTCCCTGACTCTAGTGGAACTCCTCTCTGGAAAACGTCTCACGTCAGCCGCATACATGAAGACAATTGGCCTCATGATGTACTAGGAAACTGTGCAACTTGCAGTACATTTACCCATTTAGCTTCAGATGTAAATCCTTTAACAGGCCTTGAATATAAAAAACAGCTAGCGCACATCCTAAGACTACTATAAAGCTATAACCGTAGCTAAGGGGGGACACAAATCACTCTGAGATTTGATTTCTCTGAATCATAAAGATTCACCATAAAAATCTAGTTATGAGCATCGTTAAAAAAATGAGCTTCAGAGCATGAAATGTTAGAGACGTTTGCAATCTTTTAGAAAAATAGTGTCTTGTTCAAGATCAGATTTTAAATCATCCTCCCTAAGTTGTCTGAATGCTAACTTCTTGCAGGCAGGTCAAGGAGATGCGTAAAAATGTTGGCAAAGTGTGTTTTAAAAGTGTCACATAACGCACCCAGTACTAGGATGTCATGGTCTACTCTTCTCAGAAAGGGATTAGGGTCACATTTTGAAAGACATTTCATTTCAAAAGATGTAGATAAATGCCTATTGACAGTTTTGAAAATCTTTAGTATCTCACTCTTGTCAAAATCCTTTAAATCCAGAAGTACCTCAGCTGTTTTGAAAATTCCAAGAGGTACTGAGCATGACAAGTGCCCAAATGACTTTTAAAGTCTAATCATCAGTGCCTTTAAATGGCTGGCAAAAGAACATAGAGAACAGATGCCTTACACGTTTAAAGAAACAGATAAATAGATCACAAAATGTAATGGGATATTTAACATTGCTCTGATTCTGTTCCTTTTATTAGGATAGGTTACGTTATGTCATCGAAGCTGACTGCAGTATACAGCTGTAAGATCAGTATGAGATAAAAATCATGCCCAATATGAACATGTAAAAACTATAGTAACATTTCTTGTTTGTAAACAGCTAGGATGTCATCATTCAGCTTGTGTTGGGGATTTCAGGATTTTGAATAAGAAATGAGTAAAGAGTTCTTTGCTGGATTTCATCAGCATGTTCCCAGCACAATCTTTTCCGGTGGTGCACATGAGCTCCTGCATGAGCACAGGATGAAAGCACCTGTGCGAGAACGGGAAGTTTTACTTTGCATGGATCACTTTGGGACTCTTGACTTGAGTCCTCTGGATTTTTCCTTCAAACTACCACCTAAGTGGCAGCAAAACGAATATGATGCATGGTTTGAGGAAAGTGCATTTACCTGCTGATCTGGGCTCAAAACTTTCAGGAAGGTTAGAGAACTTTTTTGAAAAACTATTGTGAGTTTGAAGAGAATTTAAAAAATCTAGTAATTTATGCTATTATGTTTAGCACTTTCAGAGGAAGTCTGGATATTATCTAGTAAAACCCCAGCTCCGATGGACCATTTTCATCTACAGTTCTCAAAGAATTCTCCATAAGATAATTATGTCATCATTCTGTTTTATAGACGGGAAAAAGGAAGCACAGGAAAATAATATGACACAGGAAATCCAGAACTTGAACTCTTAGCATCCCACAGGTGGTAACTTTATCCACTAAGCCACATGATATACTTTCCAGCAGACCTCCATCAAATGAGGAAATAGATTGGCAAAATGAGGAAATATGCAGTATTTGATGCCTGTCTGGTAATAACACTGAACACCACTTAACTACCAACCAAACCATGATTTTAGAGGTCTCATTTTCAAAGAAACTGAATATTCCTGTTGATTGCTTTTACTTAAAATTGAGAATAGCCAGTATGCCATTAGATCAGGTTTAATGAGTTACCTAAATAGTGATACAGGGTCATAATTTTCAGCACCCACTCTAGCAAACTGCTAGTAGCCTGTCTACTAATATATAATTTTTCTCCGACAGGGGGACAGTAGTTATTTTGTCCCTACTTTCACGGAGAGGGCAGATCTGGACCCCCACTCCCTCACAGTCTGGAACTGTTTGCATTAAGAATTTGTTTTAGACATAGGTAAGAATTGGGACTTAGTAATTTTCTTCCCATTTCAACTTGGAAATTGGAAAGCCTTGGAATATTTCCATAGAAAATTATAATTATTTACTTTTTTCCCATTCTTTAATGCACATCTAAATCTCATGAACCAGACATGATAACAGGTCACACTCCAATTTGTTCATGCCATTTTACAACAATGCTGTTTTGAGCTTACACTGCCATGTTTATTCATTTTATTTATATTGGCCCATTGCTAAACCAAGCATTTTAAACTCCCTGAGAAACTTGCAGCCACAGGAAAACTGGGATTAGATCAAGATGTCCATATGGCACCAGCGGCATCCTCTTTGGAGTACAAATAGAGATGTGGAGAGCAAAGTAAAGATCCCTGTTCTCCCTCCAGTCCCTTTGTGTGGAAATGAATATTCAAAGCACTGGTTCTTAGTAAAGACCTTAGTTAACTAACCCAACCAAAATCAAGGGATTGTAAAATGCCTCTTTTCACGGATATATGGTCTCTTCTTCTCAGGTTCAGATCTGGCCTTGCCTCTTTGAAACATGCCTTTGTTGTTCAATTTTACAGATGGAATTGTCTACATACATTCTGAAGTAACACTAGAGGGCAATAATGCATGAGATATTCAGAATTTCTCAGCCTGAGAATATTTGAGACGGATGGTCTTAATTTGTTAACAGTTAAGCAAAATTTATAATTTGCTTTGTGTGTGTGCTTGAATTTGGAAAGGACTTGTGCTGGGATAGGAAAGGAGGAAGAAAAAGCTTCACAGAAGACTGGAAACGAAAAATCGCTTGCTTTCACATTGCTGTGATATTCTTAAGAGAAAGTGAGAAACTCCTTTGGGAAGGATATCTGCATACAAGGAAGGGGCGTCTCTTCCAGACAAAATATTAAAGGACATTTTAAGATCCCTGAATTTATTTTGCATTTTGGTGAACCACTGACAGAGAAAAATCTCTTGGAAAGGAAAGGAGAGAAGAGGGAAAAGGGAAAACAGAAGGAAAAAGGGAAAAGAAAGGGGGAAAGAGAAGAGAAAAAAGAAAAGTTTATAGAGGTAGGTAGAATTAAAAAAAAAACAAACCCCTCTTCATTAGCGCTATCTTATTTGCACAGCCCAAAGATTGTACTTACCCTTACTTCAAGTCTTTCTGTAAGTTTTATCTTTAAAGCTAGCTGATTTGTAAACTGTCAGAGTTTGGCAAGGGAGGGGAGGAAGGGTTTGGTTTGGTTCTCTTTGCTCTTGAAACTAATTTATCACCCTTTCATACAGCGTCTTCGTCCATATATTATTTTCAACAACTTCGCTTACTGTCCTGGTTTCAGCTGGGTTAGAGTTACTTTTCTTCCTAGTAGCTGGCATAGTGCTGTGTTTTGGATTTAGTAGGAGAAGAATGCTGATAACACACTGATGTTTTAGTTGTTGCTAAGTAATGCTTAGGCTAGTCAAGGACTTTCTTTTTCAGCTTCCCATGCTCTGCCAGGTGCACAAGAAGTTGGGAGGGGGCACAGCCCAAGACAGTTGATCCAAACTGGCCAAAGGGCTATTCCATACCATATGACGTCATGCTCAGTATATAAACCGAGGGGAGTTGGCCGGGGTGAGCAATCGCTGCTCGGGGACTGGCTGGGTGTCGGTCGGTGCGTGGTGAGCAGTTGCATCACTTGTTTTCTTTTCCCTGGGTTTTGTTTGTCTCTCTCGTTCTCCTTTTCATTACAATTATTATTATTATTATTAACATCATTATGATTATTATTATTATTACTTTATTTCAATTATTAAACTGTTCTTATCTCAACCCGTGGGTTTTCTTACTCTTGCCCTTCCGATTCTCTCCCCCATCCCACCGGGGAGGGGGAGGGTGAGCGAGCGGCTGCGTGGTGCTTAGTTGCCAACTGGGGCTAAACCACAACACTTACTCAGATTGCTATTAGTAAAGGATAGTGTCTAAAGCTTGGACATTGTATGGTGCTGGAAAATAAAACAAAAATCTTCGCCTCTTACTGCTTTCAAGTCTCAATAAATTCAAAGTACCTGGATGGCTTTTTGTCTTGAATTTACAGCTCTGGCGATTAACATCTTCAGGGTGCATTCAGACATCAAGAGAAGGTTTTGCTTCAAAAAAAGCTTTCTTTTAGGAACGTCAAGTGCAAAATTAATGATTCAGGATTCGGTCTGGAAGAAAGAGATGTAAGTGTGAAGTGAACTTCTAATGGTCTGTAAGAGGGAGTGACTGCTTAGAAGAGTTTTTATAGCACTGTACTTCCTGCTACTTCAATAATAATAATAACAGTAACACTAATAATGCCTACCTCTTACATTTCACTTCCCATCAGCAGAACTCAAGTAATTATGTTCACTTCTTACCTTAAGGCGAGCGTTACCAAAGAAAGGAATGTGATAATGTAGTTATGTGTTTTCTACTGTGTTTTTAAGCAATGTAGCAGGACCACTTTTGTCTCCTCTACTGAGGCAGGGTGCAGAAAAGGACCAAATAGCAGATAAAACTCTTTTTAAGCACCCACATTTTAGACAGATCACTATAATTTCCTTAAAGATGAGGTGGGGATCATGTCATGGCCACACAGGATGTCTGGCTCCTTTGAGTAGAAAAAGAATGTTTGTTACATTTAAAAGCCTCACAATTTCTGCTTTCAAATATATAGCACAGGACTGGCATGAGGCCCCATTAGTATGGCATGCTATTGATGGCTGATGCTACCTATTGGTTCAAGCCAGGCAGTTTAAAAACAGGAGATTATGTTCTTTTTAAGAAAAGGAATTAAAGCGAAGTCTTAAAATGCTCATCAGTCTGAGTGAGCTTCATTTTTTTCCTCCTAGAGCCAATAGAAAATTATCATGCCATATGAAATTAATTCAGGTCATGATAGCGCAGCTGTAAAGCTAGAGGACAATTCATGGAGATTGCTCAGAACAGACTCTCTGTTTTCATGTTGCGTTTAATGAGCCTTTTGGTTGAAAAATTTGTTATGATGCACTTTGTTTCCAGTCTAAGATGAATATGGCTCCTGTGTTTTTGAGCCTCTCCAAGATAATTACTGAGATTCAGTTGTTTCTACTTTATGTACCTATGTTCCATAGGTCTACATTCACTTCGTCATTGGCAGGGTATGAAAGGGAACAGTAAGGATATTCACATAGGTCAGGTTTCCCTGAAGAGATCTTGCCTCTCATACTGGTGTTCTTTCTGCTAATCCAAACATAAAGATGAATAGTAACAATTCATTTCAGCTATATATTATTAATTTTAAGCAGTCTAATTTTTCTTTCAGCCACTTTATATTACCCACATGTAATGACCCTTGCCCACATAAATCAGCCAGGAAGATTTAATTCGCTTACTGATGAACCCAGTTCTGTTCATTTCCAGCCTGTTCCTGCAAAACTCTGAACATAACGCCCAGTTTTTTCTTAGTCTTCTTGAAGAAGTAATGCGTAACTAAACCCTTCAGTGAAACTTGGAAAATCGCCCTTCAACTCCTAAATGCTGACTATTAACTGCCGGAATTTTAAGTGTTTCGGTCTATTGTATTTAGCTCTACTATGCTAGATTATCCTTGATTTTTGCACTGTCCATTTTGGTTGAATGAGGTGATAATTAAACACATGCCGTCTATAGAACAGAAAGTGTTATTCAAAACTAACCAGCAAAGGTCACAGAACAAATACATTGACAACTTGCTAAGAAAGGAGATTATCCAAAGTCTTGACTTGGTGTTATTTCAAATCCCAAGACACAAGAGAGTTTTTATTCCCTCTCAATTCCTTTGTTGTTTGGGGATTTCTATGTATTGCTTAGCTTTAATTTCTGTCAAAGCCATCCAATCAACTCTGTTGACTGCTTGGTAAAATTCCCTTCTACACTTGGGTCGGTATGTACTGAAGAAGAAGGTTATCTGCACTATTAAACCTTTGACTTCTTGTCTTTTGAAGAGATCATTTTGCATTTTGCTATGGCAGAGCTGTAATTAGATCTGTTAATTAAGGACAGAATGAACTTTTTAAAAACCCTAAACCCCTTTGCATTTTTGATAAGTTTGCTGAGGTTGCTACTGACCTTCGTATGGGGTTTGCCACTGCTTATTAATTGTTAAATTTTAATTAGGCATGCTGATGAATGTGCTAGCCTTTGCAATAAATAAAAGGTAGCTTCATTTATAATCGGATATTTACCAGTCTACAGTGAAATTATCTGCTTTCCTAGAACACAGTTAATTTAACATATTTTGATAACAGTAATTGGTGGTATATAAAACCCAAACCCAAACAGATAAATATAATGACTCCCTGGTTCAGAGATTGGATTACCAGTGCAAACTGAGCTAGGACACTGGATCTTAAAAACATTCCACAGGCACTTGAACTAAATGACTTTAACAGCTGGTCAGATATTCATGGCAATTTTACTGAAATTCTTTCAAAACTTGTTTCCCAGGGAAGAATCAACCCTTCTTACAGAAAAAGCAGGTCAGACTGGGGAGATACAGAAGTAAGGGGATGAAGAAGAGGATCATCTTTCACGCCTAAGGGAAATGAAAATTTGCAGCGCTAGCAAGCAACCTGCTTTTTTCTTCGCCAGTAATAAATATGTGGCCGGTACTCGTGCCTGCGTGACCCATCCAGGGACTCCACAGACTAACCCGCCAAGAAGGTTGTGAAGCAAAATAATGGGAATCTGTCCCAAACTCCCTTGAAATCAAAGGGTACCAGGAATCAAAATAATTCTTTCAGATTGACCAACAGCCCCACATCTCAAAGAAATAGCAAGTATCTATCCTGTGTGATTACTCTAGTAGAATTAGTAACCACACTGTTTAAATTGGACCTCCTGCCACTCTCACCTCTTGCCTCTGTGGAGGATCATCAGAGAATCTTCTCTTGATGAATGAGGTATTTAATTAGCCATGTCCATTACCATGAAGACAGAGTTAACAATCACCAGCTTCTGACACAGCACGTGTATGTAACTTTATCCCCAATTTCAGTGCCATAACCCTAAGCTGCGCAGCAAACTGTGAAAATAATAGAGACAGTGACTGAAGTCCTGGTTCAGGCAGAGGCACGTGGCAAAAGTCACCCTTAATTCCCACACAATCCCTGCCAAACTTTGGAGATCAACGGCCAAATGCTCTGCACTGCTCTTATCAGGACCTACCACATACATAATGAAATGCTACTGCAGCCGGTGCCGATTTTCCAGCTGTTTCACTGTTTGCCTTGAAGAAAAAGCACGTATGATTCACTTTTTGCTGGGAAGTTTATTAAGTATCTCTTCCCAAGGACTGGATAATTAGATAATTATCATGTTGTCTGTATTATTGCTGATGAAATGGTACCTAAATTTTATTAGGGATGGTCCAAGCAGGTTTTGAAAGCCGATGAATTGCACTGCTCAGAACTGTGTGTGTAGTGCCAGGGGTTCCCTGTCCTCTGACCATCTCAAAGCATGTGGTCACTGCTGTTTGGTTTGATGCCAGTTCTTCAAGTGTCGAGTGCTGCTTTCAAGATTCACACTGCAAGCAGCAGGGCTGATGATTGACTTGCCAGGGTGATTTCAGGCAGTCATGAAAGTACTACTTTTCAAAGGCTGGTGCTTTGGGAGCATTCTACCATACTGTGGGAATATTTTGCTAGTGGTACACCTAGTTGCTAACTGGACTTACAGTGAGAATTCAGAGACAGTAGGCAAATTCATTTTCTGCGTCCTAATAAGTAAGTCTTCCCAGAAAACAAGTTTCAACAGACTCCTTATGTGGGACTTAGTGATATGTGTTTGATTATCTCCTGACATTGCAAAAGAGACCCAAGCCAATTTTCAGAGAGTGTTCAAGTAACCTGTCTGCTGTTAACCCTGTTTTATCCACAGACGTTCCTGGCAAGTCTACTGAGAATCAAGTCTTTTTTCTTTCGAAATCAGGTATGACTGCATGCCTGGCTTCACTTTTCCCTGCAATGAAAAAGCAAGAGAAATATCTGAGAGCTTTCCCCCTTACAGACATAAAAATGACATCGCATCTTCAGCACAGGGTGGGGCATGCTTCATTTGATGCTTCAAGACGCAGGCTAATGCATCTTAGGCAGTGCTGTTGATTTAAGTGAGGAGCAACTCCCTAGAAATACAGTTGTTACTGCAACAGAAAATGGGGCATGAAATAGAGGCCGCATATCAGTCTTTTTAATAATAATCTCCTCGGAGCTGTATTAACGAGCTGGAAGCGAGGAATTATGGTTGAGCAGAATTTCTTCCCCTTGAACTTAGAATAGCAGCAGGACATGAAGGAGCTGTAATAGAATGTTATTTTACAAGAAGTAAATAATGTAATAGAGTCTATAAGGATGTCAGCAGGAGAGTTAGAACTGTCATAGCATAATCCTGACTTGAGCAGCAATGTGTGAAAAAGTAGCCTGCAGCAGTTTTTCCAGTACTTCAATAATTTCTGCTTTCTCACTGATCTTTGTTTACTCTACTTACCTTGTCAAAAAAATGTTTTACCTTATGTTAAAATGCAAGTTAAAAGAGGAAAATGTACTCCCAGAAATCCCAACTTTTCAAGCATACACATTTTCTTTTCTTTTTGAGTTGTTGTTGTGGAAAAGATGGAAGAATTGTATTCCCTTCACTTAAAAAATATGAAGAGTAGTAAAACCATAAATAAAAAGAAGCCTGTGTTTTTGTTGCTTCTTCTTCCTTCCAACTAATGAATAATTCAAAAAATTGGTAGTATTACACTTCACATCCTTATGATATGACGGCAGTTTTTCCAATGAGTCCTCAAATGTAAACTCAGGAGGGTCATGAAACTATACAGTTATCATTATTGGAATACAACACCACCTTCCAAGATACTGCAGCACCTTTATATCATTATTGAAGCAAGGCAGAGAGGACAAGTTTGCAACTAAATAAAATGCTAAGTATTAAACTGAAGTTACAAAAAAAGGGGAGGGGGGCTGAGTCTCTTTTTTGTCATGTCTCTTTCCATATGATATCTATTTAAATTTTCTACAACCTTTATTACAGGAATGTAGTAAAGACTGGGGGACAAACTAAACCAAGCTTTCAGGATGGCTTTGCTCCTGCCTTGATATCGTGCAAAAAATTCAGAGTATGTACCCCCAGAAGAATACTCTCACAAGCCTTCCCTGGCACAAATTCAATCTGACTTTCCACAGCATCTAGGCACCTCTACGTTCCTTTAAAAAGTGTTGCTTCTGTTGCTACTTTGATAACTGGTGTTCTTGCAGAACCCAAGATCCTATGCAATTCTCTCACCCCATCCTAATCATAGCCTCAGGAATACTATGCCATGCTTTTAATTCAAATTGTATTGGCTTCTCTAAGTTTGAGACAGACCTTTAACATCAGTTTGGTGTAATGTGTTTGTATGGAATATTTGTCTTGGTTTTAAGGAAATACATTAAAAACCTTTCACTGAGAATGTGAGATATTGCATTGTCCTTGAAATTGTGCTAGGTCCCTCAAAGCCATTTAATCTCAATTAAACCAGAGCATACAAGATAAGGTGCTCTGAAGATGCATTAAAGCGTGTTACAGTGCCAAGCCTCTGTGCACTTTGACACATCCTAAAAGCACTGTGGCATTGGTTTAAAGGTACGGTTCAAAAATCTCCTTGCGACCCATTATCCATGGATCATTAGCATAATTCAGAACTATTACAGTCTATTGTGCCAATGCGTGCTAACAGGAACTGTTAATGTATGAAGTCTTGACATGATAGATTGTAATGCCTCTGGCTCTGTCATGTCAATGGAAGTTTATGCATTAAATAAAACACACCAGGGGATTACATAGCTAAGAGACTGGAAATGCCCTATAAAGCCTCTTAATTCAAAATCACCATTTGTAATCTATGCTGGAACTGCAAAGTACAACCAAAAGTTTGACCTCAGATGGATGGTCAGAAATTTATTTGAAATGAATTTAGTGTTCTCAGTACAGTCCTTCCACCACAGGACGGCATCCTGGTAGCCCAGGCTACCCTCACAGCTGAGTGAGCACAAGAGATTTCAGGGTGACATGAGCAAGTTTATGCTGCCATTGATTTTGCTGCACTAATTCAGAGGATAAACAGAGGACTCAATTCTCCAGAATTATCAATCTGGCACCTTTCAAGCACATTTAGATTGGCATGGGCTTTTGTTTTCTGTTTTCTTTTTTTCCCTTCCTAATTACATGTTAAGTGCAGCAGTGTTAACAGATGTCACTAGAATATAATTCCCAAGGATTTCAAGAGCAAATAACACTAGGAAAAAATTGATTCACAAAAAAATGTTTAGCTATCATGATCATTGAGAATAAACTACATTATTTTCTTAAATGCCTAGTTCAAATACTGTTTTTAGAGTTATTTTGTCGTAAGATTTTGCCAAAGCTGCCAGCAAACAGTGTTGAGTGACAACCACACAGGAAAAAGATGGTACAACAGTGAGAATTCACCAGCCAGAAAGATGAAAGGCTTTGGGCCATGGTTTTTACAGTGGTCTAACCTCCACACCTATAATATGGTTCATATCGCAAAATCCTACTGTGGCAGAAAATGTACTTATGTTTGTAACATGCTAAAAAATACCATGAGTACCATGATATCCTGGCTCTATTTCCTACTTGCTTTTTGGGCTTAGAAAACCATTTTTGTATTTCTGTCTTCCTTATTTTGTTAACAGTGATTTTTTTTTTTTAAGCAGCTCACCGACTACGTAAGTCTGTTGTTAATAAATTTACAGCTGGTTTGACTGATAAATTTAAAAAATGAATTACGTAGGAACCTGAAGTTGTTAATATACCAGAATGCCTATTTAGATTCCTACAAAATAATGATCCCAGAAGCACAGAGTTCCCACAGCTTCCAAAGAAGGTGGCGAAAGCTGCAAAGATTAAGCCTCTCTGTAAGGAGAGCTGTTTTAATACACCTGCCCACATGTGAACATACACGCTAAAACTGATGCCCACAAGTTTTATAACCTCAGGCATAATAATAACTGATTAGTAGTTCAACTTCGTTTTGGAGTTCATTACCACTGTCTCTTTATTTTACACTAATACACATTGGTAATTTCCAATATGTATCTGCTTGGGACATGGCAAAGCAGGTCACAAACAGATGAGCACATTTACATAAAAATACTCAACGCAGTCTGTCTTTGTAGTTCATGTACAAGGACTGTTTGTTTGTTTAATGCTACCCAGGTCTACTCCCAAAAGTAACACTGATAAAAGTAGAAGAATAATCTGTGAGAATTGATTTCTGTATAAGATGGGAATATCCCTGACCCTTATCAGAAACTCTGCTGTTCATCTTCTACTAGACCACAGCGCCCAGAGCCGTATCGGCACATCAAGTTCAGACAAGTCTCTTCCGCACACCCTGAGCTGGCTGGCTGTGAAGGAGGTCTAGCCTGGGAGCCATGCGGCCAGGCCAGCGAACAGCCAGCTGAAACCTGACCAGAAAGAAACTAGTTTGTCTGGCCAGCTCAAAGCATGGGGAAAGCATATGTGTATCTGTCTGCATCTGATCATAGCTTTTTTCACTTTTTTCCCTCCAACTTTGCCCCTGGACTTTGGGATGAGATCTGCTCATTTTGTCCATTCTGAGTACAGTCTCAGGGAGTTACTATCCCACTCAGAGAAAGCCCATCAGCACCCTTCCCACTGACATTTGCCCGCAGGCCCTGAAGTCTCCAACACCAAAACAGAAACTGGCCAACGCCCACTGCAGAACAGCTTCAACTGTGTGCCAACACTCCTTCTACATGGAAAAAGCAATTCCAGCAAAACACATCAAAATTTTGCACTTTTACCCTTACACTAGTGTATTCTCCTCACTTGTTTAAAATGTGAACAGAATCTGGGTTTTATCTTATTAGTGACCTGGTTCAGGCTCATATTTCCAATACTTCTGGAACTATTTCAGTGATGAACTGTAGATGGAGTTATTAACCCACCAGAAGCATCTGTCAGAGGAAAAGGAGAAGGCCCTCAACGCATTCTTCTCTGAAACATTTCTAATCTTTGCAATTGTTTGTTCATATACTAAAAATAGTATATTTAAAAGCATGGAATGGCAGAAGGCTGGAGTTATTGAGGCATATGACAGATATGACAGATACCTGGTTTGGAAATGCCACATGACGTCTTGCCCATATACCATCATCCACCTCCAAACACTTCTTAACAAATTCTAGACGTGCAGAAAAAGAACAAAAGCCATAAATGCAACAGGAAAATAACAGGAGAGATCTCAAGATCAAAAAAACCCCCACAACAAAACACATTCTTAGAAACACAAATAGCCAAATTTGCTTGATTAAATTTCATTTTAGGAGTAGCAATAGCTCCTCACTGTTCCCCAGCTATCAGTTAAGATCACAGCTCTCTCCCTCTGTGTTTCAGCCTTGTTTTCAGCTGAGCTTCACCGGTTTTTGAACTTGGGCAATTATCAAACCCCTGTTCAGTAACATCACCATTGCGCTAATACAAACAAAACCATCTTCACTTTCCAAGACATGCCAATTGCCTATTGAAAATATTAGGATTACATTCTCTTTATTTGTAATAGAAGAGCTTCTCTCAATTGTTGTAATACTTTTTCTAAGTATAAGTCTACTTTTTCTACACATTTCTAAGGAAGCAGAAGACCCTGTCAGCAGTGGGTTAAGAAAATCCCCTGGAACTGCATCATAAGCAAGTTTTATTCCTGTTCAGTGATTTATTCAAATGCAGTTATCTCTGAAGGATAAGAAACAAATCCTTAGGGTATTCACACAAGCAGGGAGTTAGGGCACAAGGGGATTTTTCACCTTCAGATCGAATTAACTGACTTTATTCTAAAATGAGGATGGTCAACTGGGATGGTCAACCAAGCATTTGTTCAAGACTACAGAACATGACTAGCAGAGGAACTCTGTTGACCTGAAGGTTTTTTGGGTAATCTAAAGCCTCAGCTGTGGGAGCAAGCGAATTTGCAGAGACTACTGCGGCTGAAAACTAACAGCCAGTCCTAAACAGCATCCTGGAGAGCTGTTTGCTTTTGAGACACTCCTCACCTCCTCCTCCTCCTCTATCCATTTGACAAGGGGTTTGGTATGCATTTTCTTATCGCTCTCAGCAATATGAAGCTATCAAGATACAGTTTGTACAGTTAGGAAAGCCGGTCTAATCTCTTCTAGGCAGCTGTTCTCAGCAACTGAATGCCCTGGCAAACATGGAAGCTCTTCTCACATCAGGAGATCCACAACGGAACCTCTAGAGCAAAGGGGACACAATAGCCAGGGCACCACTGTTGACATACTGCACTAAGGAGGAGACGACACTGGTCTGTGTTTGTAAGACCCTTGTACTCCAATAGAGAGCGCATTTGTCACAGGGCCTGAAGGCAAACTGGCTTGAGGGGGTCTTCTTTCTTCAGCTAGACCTCCTCTGCTCCCTCCCTGTCAGCTTAGTGTAATAAAAAAGGCCAAGAGAAACAATTTGTTTTGAGGTCAATATTACTTGTATATTTTCAATACTCATATAGATTTTTCTTTATGTTTCTGAACATGAAAGAACATGTTGATCACCTTAATATGACTTTCTTCTACACACATATATGCCCCTATTCATACATAGTTCCACTGTTTGCCTAATATCAGAGCTTTAATTTACACCAGAGCATTGCAGGAGGTGGACTAATTCTGAAAATTGCCAACACAGACATTCATTGTTATCAATCAGAGCGAGGTGGTCCCAGTAGCTTCCATGTAAGCCTATGTAAGTTAAATATGCAAGTTTTCTTGTGCAGATAATGCCATAAGATAAACTGCACACAGAAAATTGTTCATATTTACAGGCAGTATGAAGATCATGCCTTTTAGCTAACTTAAAAGTATGCAAAGTTACCATTTAAAAATAAAATGCTTTGAGAAATGTTTGTTATAATCCTTATGATACTGCAATTACTTGAACTGAAAAAACTCCACACCTAGCAAAACAATAATTTGATAGCTTGCTAAAAGAAAGAAGCCATAATCATGTATTCATGTTAAGATCCCACATAAAATGGAAGAACTACTTGCAAAGATGTATGTCTGATTCTCTGTTACCCTAGGGCCACTTTAGACTACTCTGATAAAACAGCCTTAGATCATCAGTGCGGTTTATGCAGTGTAGCAGAAATGGGAGTTCTGGCTAATATTTATATACTTGAGAATGTATAGCTATTTTTTGATGTATTGTATTAAAAACACCCTGGAAATGCTAAATGAGATTTAATAGAACTGACGATATGGTTATGTTCAGTACTTTTGATTAGTAAAAGAACAGCATTGTGTAATACATTTTTATGCTAAGGAACACTAGAGGTCTCTCTAAACCTGTGCTCTTCTTATGTCATCTCACTCTTGGAGTGCTGGTGTATGAACTCTTACTTTGGACCATAGTTTCTGTTTATGCTTTAGACAATTTACCTCATATAACCTGAATGCTAGTGTATAACACCCACTTATTGAATTAATTGTTTAATAGGCCAATTAACTTCAGCTATTTCTCTCTATAAGTGCACAAATGAGATCATTCTCTTCCTCTACATAATATGACACTATTGTAATGAAAAGTTGAAGGAGATTGGATAAAGCAACGTAGCATTAGTCTTTCGAGCATGATCCAAGAATTATTGCAGGCAGTGGGACTTTTGATATTGACTCCAGCTGCATCAGGATTTGCAAAAAGCCACTTTACTACAACAGAGATGTCCATTAAGCTGCGTCATTTTAACAGATTCATGTATCACTCCACTCACTAATGCAGAGTTTACCTTTTAGGTTGTGGATGTGTTAAATAATCTGTCTTATGTTTTGTATTTCTTTCCAGATCACTCAACTAGTTGGTTTATTAAGCATTTTTCACACTCCTTACACATTAATAAAACCTGACTTGCACACTCAGTTAGCACTCACTAAACAGGGTTTAGAGCTGAGCTTCCAAGGAAATGCTGCCATAGACATACCCAGGGTAGCACCTGCTCAGTGAAGCACGTAAATTCCTTACCGTGTAATTCAGTGCCTTTGGCTGACTCCTGTCAGAGAGCCTGCACAGAGATCCACCTCCGCATCATCACCATCTCTAAATTAACCTGTGGAAACTAAGGCAGTTACAGTTTCCAGCCGTTTATGCCACTCCTCCGCTGGAATTCATTGCTTCATGGCAGGAATAAGAGGAGCCCTCGGGTGCTCCCTCAGGCACTGAGGTTTACACGTGGACTGTTCATGACAGCACAGCAAAGGGCTCCCACCTCAGCTCTTAGAGAGTGACCCATCCCATTTCTCCCTCCTTTCTTCTCCCCTTATTATAGCCTTTACCACCAGTTGTTGGAATGAAGAGGAGAAGTGCTTAGGATTAGATGTCAAAATACTTTAAATCTGACTTAACATCCATTGTCATTGGTATATAATTTGGCTGTATTAAGTGGATCAATGAGCATGCCTTACATATGTTCAGGTCCCTCATAGTTACGAGTCATGCAGTCATCTAGGTTATTTTTCCTCACAGTAAATGAACAAGTCTTTCTTTTGGTGTGTGGACGTGCTATTATCTCCATTTCCATTTGGCAGACTGAGTCAGAAAGAATCATAGAATCACAGAATCATAGAATGCTTTGGGTTGGAAGGGACCTTTAGAGGTCATCTAGTCCAACCCCCCTGCAGTGAGCAGGGACATCATCAACTAGATCAGGTTGCTCAGAGCCCCGTCCAACCTCACCTTGAATGTTTCCAGGGATGGGGCCTCCACTACCTCTCTGGGCAACCTGTTCCAGGGCTTCACCACCCTCATTGTCAAAAATTTCTTCCTTATATCTAGCCTAAATCTCCCCTCCTTTAGTTTAAAACCATTAGTCCTTGTCCTGTCACAACAGGCCTTGCTAAAAAGCCTGTCCCCATCTTTCCTATAGGCCCCCTTTAAGCACTGAAAGGCCGCAATAAGGTCTCCCCGCAGCCTTCTCTTCTCCAGGCTGAACAGCCCCAACTCTCTCAGCCTGTCCTCGTAGGAGAGGTGCTCCAGCCCTCGGGTCNGTTTGCTAAAGGACCACTCACAACATTTCTGGCAGACCACAGAGCCAAAGCCAGTGTGGTGGTGCAGCCCCCCGCCCTGGGCCACTCCGAGATCCCAGGATAAGCCCTATTGCACTGTTATCTTGGTCATAAGCACAGTGACTTGGGTGTCAGATGCTCCCTGGCCACACCTGGGCCGTCTGCTGCCTGAATTGCATACCAGAATGACTCAGCACGAATTGTGGCCAGAATGTAAAATACTGACCAAAGCCAATCATCTCGAGATCCTATAAATCGTGATCCAAAAGGGAGACCTTTCGAGCTCTCCGGGACCACAGCAGGCTGTGTGACCCAGTATCTCCCCCTGAGCTGGGACGCCTCTCAGGGTAGATTTCACGAGGACTGAAGGATCGTCCATCGATGATTTTGTGAGAACTCAAAGGCCTGACTTTGCGAGGTTCACTGACTGTCCGTTGATGAATGCCGGCACATAAAAGTGAGTAATTCATGCAACTCACGCAAAAGGAAATTTTAATCACAGGTTAACTTCTGTGTGTGTGCGTGCAATTTGATTCAGAAATGTCTGTGTGTGTGTGTGATTTGATTTAGAACTGTTTGTCCGTCTGTCTGTCTGCATGTGCGCGATTTGATTTAAACCTCATCTATGTGTGCAACCCTGCTGCAAGTTTCGAGTGACCCTTGCCATTCTTGAATCTTTAACTGTCGCTATTTTGATTGTAACAAATTTCATTGAGTCACTGTTAAATTGGCTGATGCTTAAGTGCTGTTAAGAATTATATGACCTAATTTTGTGATCTATCTCAAAAATATTAATAAATCTTGAATTGCTGCTAAATCAAAGCTGTGTAAAAAATCATATTCGCGACAGCCAGATATGGAAAAGGCAACTAAAGACTTGGATACCCAGTGTTTCATCAAGCAATGGGGTACCCAATCTTCTTACTTGGCAGCAGGTTCTTATTAAACAAAATGAAAGCACTTTTTCACAGAATGCTTAATTACACTGTGGAGTTCAGTATCATTTAATGTTATGGAGAATAAAATTGTAAATGGGTTCAAAGAAGGAATTAGGAAAGTTGATCCCCATGAAAGACAGATCCATTAGTCTGTCTAACTAACAGACAGATGGTTTTTGTATTGGACTAAATACAAAAGTCCACATGCAACAGCAGCAAGTCCAACCCATCGGATGAGGTGAAAAGGTTCACTGTTACATACATATTCCTTAAACATTACCCTCATCTTCCACCCTGCTGACTCTGGAGACAGGATGTTTCACAGAAAAGGATTTGTGTTGAAGTTACCGCTCCAGCTGAGAGGAGAGAGAGGAAAGCTCTATTTCATGAGGGATATCTAGTAAGCAAGTGCGGTTATGGTTATATAATGCAAATAGGATTTGCAGGGAAGGAAGAGTTATTTTTATGTTTTTCCTCTAAGGTTCAGAGACTTTGTTCCTATAAAAAGTATCATGTCTTATTTCAGAACGGCTGGTTCAGGATATGCCATGGAAGAAGCAAACAACAATGACGCAGTTTGCATCATGGCCAGAAGATTAAGCTTCGTAAGTCAATCCAAGTGGTTTCCCCTTTCCACTGACAGGACTCAGGTTTTCTGACCTGATACAAAGACCTACCGCATCCTACGCTATCAGGTATGGAAATCAATACGCAATAAGAGAAGACAGAAGTTTCAGAAGGAGCCTTTCTACCTTTTTCAACCCAAGCACAATACAATGGTTATAAGGGTAGTTTTGAAACTAAGGGCACTGCAATGTTGTTTTTGTTTTGCAAAGCAAATGCCAGTTCTCCAAGTGTGTAATGGCAACTGATGGCAGCTCAAGGCTATATCCATTTTTATTCCATGCGTGTACCAGGAACTAGTCGCGCTGGGAGGTTGCTGTGGAAAATGAGGGGATCTAAACAAGTTGTTTACATAAATATTCTAAATATGCCTTTAGTAAAGCGTTGTGGTTATAGAACTAATTATCCTTCTCATCTCCTTACTGACTTCCGTGGCTGCACTGATTCCCTGTTAGCGCAGTTCTCCCATTTTTCATATGGATCTGTATATGCCCTGCTCTTTATTTATTATCATGTGAAGGTCAAACCAGATACGTGTTTTTCTCTCCTCAGGAGCCTGTTACCAATACTCTATTTATTAAGCAAGTATATTATTAGCAAATGTAGCAAAAATTTAAAGCAAATGAAAATAAAACCAAACACAAGAGTCTATTTACATGCCTATTCTTATCTAAGGATACACTAAAGTGCATGTCTAGTTAGATACGCCGCCTTGCAGTTATAGAAGACTGGAGTCAACTTACTCACACCCTTCCACTTTCTTAGGCCAAGGAGCTCTTCCTTTAGCAGCGACTGCTTTACCCAGTCAATGCCTCCCCCAGCTTGGCTTTGCCTTTCAAGGAAGCTGGATTTCCTCAAAAAAATCCTTATCTTTTTATTTTTCCTCTCATTTTCATATTGCTCAGTCATCCTTGTTACACAGTCTTTACCTTCTTTTTTCCACCATTAATTTTCTAAGGCTGGAAAAATTCTAGCCAAATAGAAATACCAGGAGAAAATGCCTCTCCAGTTTAGTTGAAAATTGTAAATCATCAGTGTGGGGCTTTTTTCTCAAAATGAAAAAATTCTCCTGAACCACCTGAAACACTTTGTTCATTCCAAAACATGAATGTTTCAGGTTTTATTTTTCAGGATTTTTTTTCTCATAAGCTTCTAAATCACATTTAACTAAATTTATCTGTAAACAAATTCAAATGATTGATTTCTGAAATGTAAGAAATAAAAACTTGAATTTTTTATAGTTTTCCTTTTTCAGGCAAAGAATCTTCTGAACTGGAAAGAAATCTGTAACTCATGTTTATTAACCTGAAGCTGCATTTTTAGCAAATTACTATTCCTTGTTCATAGTTAATTTCCCAGTTAAGCAGATGGACCATCCATGAGGATGTCCACATGATGGTCTTGCCATTGTTTGCCATTCTAATGGCTTAACTGATCTTGTGCTTGCAAAAAGATATGTGGAAAGTATCTTTGTGATAACCCACCTCTGATACTGAATAAACCCCACTTTGGAACAGCATTGTGAGAACCCCACCACAGACATATTACTCCTGAATTAGACAGACTGACACTATCGGAAGCCTATCTTCTGTTACTTTTACTCTCTGTAACTTGGCTTTAAATGGGATACAGTTTGGCTCTGAATATTTGCGTTTAGACTTTTAATAGATACATATTGTTACCATTACCAAACCTTTCAGATACGTCAAGGAAACAACACTGAAAAGAGAGGGAATTTTAGATAAAGCCAGTGAGATAAATCTTTGCTCCTAAACAGATGTTACACAATCTTTAAAATACATGCAGCTCAAGATGTCAGTTCCTAAGGTCTTATTTCAGCAAGTCTTACAGATAAGAAAATTAACACAACCTCACCAAACATCACCTGAATCAGCCTGCAGTATTCATGGATTTTAAAGTAAGTAAAGACAGCTATGACTATCCAGTTTGATCTGCATTGCTCAGGCCAAAGAATTTCATCCAATAAATCCTGCTATCAAATGAATTATTGCTTCCTTCCATGTAAGCAGTCCTTAGATCCAGTAAGTTGTGGCTGAATTATAGCAAATCTTTCAGGAGGGCATCCAGCTTCCTTCCACCCTATAATGCTTACAAGGCTAGGCATGAAGCCCAATAAGCCATCTTCTTTTCCATTTCACAGTGCTAGGACTTGATCCAGCTATGATGTGAAGGTAAACTTACGTTGTTGTGACATACTACCATATACCACTGCCCTTACCCTGTGCCAGAATTCTACCTTTACTCAATGAGATACGTATTTCTTCAGAAACGATGACTAGGGTACTGGGAAGAAGTCAGCCAACAAGAGGATTGCTATCTACAAAAGGAGTACTTCCCATTTGGATCTTTTCCTAATTTGTTTTGCAAATTTGGTGGAATTTGAAAAGTGAAGCAGAGATTGGAAGGAGGAGTGAAAAAGACAAAATGACAAAGGGGAAGAACATGAAAATACCTCAGGTTTTTCTTGTGCCCCTCACTGGAAAGTTTTGAAAATACTACCCTGAACTTTAGGAGTGTTACCCACCATCTCCCTGTACCGTTAGCAGTGAGTTATACACTGCTGGAGGAGAACTCAGATCAAACAGGCTCTGAATCTTCTCTGGGTGCCTCTTTATCCCTGCGAACATACAGCAATATATGTAGAGCAGGTATATTCCTTAACTAGATACCGGTTTTGTGAGGTAAATTTGAACATTAATCATAGTTATGTCTAGATGAATGTAGACTGAATATGGTCCCATTTATTCTACTGGCAGGCATCTGAAATCATCTTGCAGCTTAATTTGCGTTTCTCTTGCATCACTGCAAAATAAAATATGTTTAATAAGCAGAATCCCAAGAACTTCAGGATGGAGGAGAGATTTTTGTTGTTGTAGGTGTTTGCCATTGGTGACATAAGCAAATAAAAGATGTCCCAGCTGCAACCCATTCTCCTGCCTGATTCAAGATTTTAATTTGAAAATGGCTATTTTTAGGCTAGAGCTCATTTGAGGTTGTTCTCTGTCCCCAGCATGTAGCTGATTGCTGATAACCCGTTTGGGGGAGTGGGGTGAACTAGTGCAATCTGCAAACATTACGAATCAGATTGACTGAAAAGCAGAGCAGAGCTGCAAAGACCTTTCTGAGATTCGAGTCTGATCTCTGATACTCTGCCTTCTCTTAAAGATCCACTCTTTAGTTATAAGTGACACTTCTTTCACATTTTAAATAGCTGGCAGGAAATAAAAAGGAAATAGACCCTAAAATGCTTTTGCCAGACTAGTCAATGCATTTAAGATTAAGCTGAACATTTCTATACATCTGTGACCTTTAAAATCTGTTAGGAAGGTGAGGTGTTAGGATTTGGTCTCAGCCAGGTGATTGATGTTTTTTTCCAACTGTAAAGCAAAGCTATAGTCTGTAGTCTAAAACCTATTTATAATCCTCTTTAACAGCACTTGGTATAAAGATACAACTCATTTCTTTGTGAAAATAGCCTGGCTCTGCAATAGTATGATATATTTAAAGAAAACAAAGTAAGGACCTGGAGCTTGCCTCCAAGATGTATATTAAAGAACTGTCAATAATTGCCCCGCATTTGAAGGAATTTTGTTAATATGAAAACCTGATAGCATTCCTGTAAGATAAGTGTCAATAAGGGTACTTCATTCATCCACTTAACTTTCCGAAACAAATTGGCAATGACAATAAACAGGAACAGAAGCAGCTTCGTGGGTGGGGCGTTGTTTCTCGGGCTGCTCCCAAGGATATGTCACTTTATACCACTTGCAAGTAAGTGCCAGTGCACGAAGAACAGTCTGAGGGTCAATTGCCAATTGACAGTAATGCTTAATGCAGCCCCCTTCACTCTTCTTAACCTGGTACGCTCTACTGATCCATTCTTCATGTGCTCAAGGAAACGTACACATCCAGATGTAAATGTGCATACCATTTGATGAGGCTTAACCATACAGCTTTTTTTTCCTCTCTGTAGAAAAGTAATGGAAAGAGGGAGAGAAGGTCTCTTGCATCCACTGAAGTACAGAAACAACTTCAGCAGCTTGGCACCTCAATGTCAAATGGAAGTCAGAGCCTGATTGTCCTTCAGTTCTAACTCCCCATCACAATGATCCTGCTGTCTGCTTTTTGTTACCTTTCATTATCTGACACTGGATTGCAAATCTCACAGTAAACCATTAATAAGGCCAGGCCATGTGCTTACATGGAACATTTTATACCAGTCATCAGCAAACCTTTACCTTCCTTCTGGAAGGCCGGGCTGATTTTTATTTCTCCTTCATTGTGTTTTTTCAATATGCAAGGCTGCAAATAACACATTGGAAAAAGCAGCAAAAACGGCAAGCAAAATCTATTTGTTTTACTTAAAGGGATCTGCCTTAAAGTCTGTCCTGATCCACTTTCATCTACTGACATACCGAGCATGTATCACCCTCTATGGGTTGGATAAGTATTAACGGCACATTAGGCACTCAGGGTTCAATCCTGCCACCACTGAAATTGCTAGACTTCAGTCTTAAAGCTGCAGTAAAAATTTACACGGAAACACATCCCTGGTGCCTCAGTGCAACTTCTTTTTGAGTTTTCCAGTGAAGGAAAAGGTGGGAACACTGCCTGAGTTATTGCAGGCTGATCCCCCTGTGCACTCAGTCCCTCCCTGCCAGTCAATCCAGATGGATGTGTTCCTGGCTGCTATCTTCTTTCACTACCCTTTTGTCTTACAAGGTGAAGTATGCCTCATTGCTGGCATTCAGAGTGATGGGCCTGCCTGCTCCCTCCAGAGCAGAAACATTTACCCTTGATCTTAACCCCAGGGAAAAGTTTCTTGCACTCTGCAGCTGCCAGTCTCTATCACTATTTGCATGCCTTTTTTTCATATTCAGTAACTAGAGGAGTTAGTCATGAGATTTTGCTCAGGGGAATTTTAACATGAAAGGGATGCTAGTGAATTTAACAGTGTCACCTTCCTTTTGCAACAAAACAGCATGTTTGTACAATGACAAAGTAAAGCATTCCTTGCAATCACAGACAAGGAGATTTCTAGACTATGGATGTCCCAAAAACTAGGTCTAAACGAACTAAACAAATTTAAAAATACATCAAGGTTCAGGCTCTGAAATGGAGTCCAGCTGAGCACCTATCTGCCTAAATACCACTGGGACTTAAGTACAGTGCATACTCTCCAAAAAACCCAACGAAGTATACATCTGAAAAGGGTCAAAAGAGAAACTTATGGGCAACGTGATCAAACCTAGGGTTTATGTGGGCAAGGAGAAGAAAATATTAAGCAATCTCTCAAAGGAAATACTGAATCAACATAGTGGAAGGCAGGTCTCATTTTATTCTGCGTAGTCAGTTTGGAATTTCCCCAGCTTCTCTGAAAGCATTGCTGGAGGAATACAGCATATATATTTCTTTTACCTGAAACGGATACAGGATCATTTGCTGTTACATCTTGATATGAAAATGTTAACTGTTAGTGCTGCACCTCTCAAGGAAAGAAGCAGAAAAGAAAAAAAACCTCAAGTAGCAGGTAAACATCCCTGCAGGTAAACATCCCTGCTACTAAATCTTTCTCTGCATGTCCAGCCTTTCTATTTTGGTTCTTTGCTGAAAGGAAGTACAGGACCATACCTAAGAAACATGACTGTCAGCATTCATTAAGACCAATGCTTAATCTCAGTTGACAACATCAATGTCAGAATCGTAGCTGGGAGCTGGCAGCATTTCAATAGAGGATTCTTCTGAGCTCTTACACACTACTTCAATAAATAATCCTACCGGGAAATATGGAGACGAGCATTTAAAATTATTTTAGCTGGCACGTCACTACAAGGTTGAACCATCGTGTAGTGATGTGCCCACTGCCTAATTCCACTGTGAAATGTTGAAATACAGCTTTTAGCTCCACAGAAGCATGTAGGCCTCTATTTACATGCAAATTGATGCTATTCATGTGTGAACTACAGCAGGTACTGACTCTGCCAGATGGAATAATTTGGGGATGGGCCCATTCTCTTTTGCTGAGGGCTGCATGTATTCACACATGCAGTAGATAATTGTTAGAGTTTCTATGTCACCAGAAGTCCCAATTAAATAACTACTTAAATAATTTACCTTTTTCCAAGCGAAACATGGTCATGCATGCAGTTGCACAGACTAAAAATAATGGTGATGATAAACACACTTATAATACCACTAGTAGTAATAACATCATTAGCAATAAGGGAGAAGCAGGTGGTTCAGGGCAGAGCATCAGGAAACCTGGATGTGTCACTGCCCAGTGATTTTGGACATGCCATTTCATTTTGTCTCTTTTTTCCCTTTGTTTTTCATCCATAAACTATTCACGGAAGGCACAATACTTTATTCAGTTTCCTGATCTGAAGTAGGCAAAAACCCCCACAAACATTACTGTAACAGACATTTAACATGCATTTCATTGCATTAGCCCACACTTGACCTTCACCGGCTGTGAGGGTCACTTGATGTTAATCAATGGCAGCCCCCTTCCACAGAATTAGGATGATAATGCAAAGCAGTAGGTGGCTAAACTGACTGATGAAAACAGGCCTGGTTTGGCTGATAGTGCTTTATTTGAAGCGCTGATATGCTTAATATTTGTTCAATTATCATCAGCAGAGAAATCAGGATATCAGTGTGTGAACCTCCTCAACATGCGGTGGCCAACCTAATATAAGGCAGCAACAAACACAAGACCTGAGAGGAATCAAACAACAGAATCACCTGATCTATTTACAATTGGAAGCTACAAAGGGGTTTTTAGCCAGTAATTTTCATTCTCTTGAAGCTGGAGATGCAGAGACAGATTTTGACAGTTGCACAAAGAAAAGGATTTAATTAAACTGAAGAAAATGAGATAAACTTTGCATAACAAAAGAAAGGAGGAAAATACAACTATCTTGCAGAAATAGGCTGGGACAGGATATGAGGGGCTGTCCTCACTTTCCGCTCTCCTTGAAACCTGTTTCTATAGTGTGTACTTCAAGTCATACAATAGGGGACCAGCCTCGCTGCTGCCAACCTGCACTGTTTGCACTGAATCTGCATCCTGGGGTGTTATCGTACGGGCAGCCCTCTGACGGGGCTGGTCCTCCGCAGACTCCATCCAGCCTCTGCCTGACACCGCCTTGCTAACAGCGTCTGACTGGCCCTCCAGCAGACACCTTCCTGATTTTGCCCAAAACCACCTGCTTCTGCAATGAACATCAGAAGTGTTGCTACAGAAAGCAGTGAGAAAGGAGTACGGCAAGCGAAGAAAATTAGCTGCACATTGAAAAATCTGTAAATGGAAGTGACTGAAAAGATCATAAACAAACAAAACAACCAAAAAACCCCACACCAGAAAACCTCTAAATTCAGGCTAAATATGCAGCCATTAGGAAGTTCAGCAGAGCCCTTTCCTTTTCCAGTTTCTCCTATTCCAGAGCCATTTCATGAGCATTTGGCTTCACTGCTCCCACCCCCTGGAACACTCCCAAATGCCTTTACATTTCAAGGTCTCTAGGGCTAGCGGATGGGTTTGCTTCACCTGTAAATGTTGGCTAGCACTGCAAAACATAGACTCACTGCGAAATCATTACAGTGGGAAATACAGCATCATCTTCCAACCATGGAAAAAATCCCTTTACTGTAATCCCTAATTCACAGGAGGAAAGTCAAAGATATTTCTCCCTAAATATACTTTCTAAAAGGCCATTTAAAAATAAGATCAGACGATCATATATTCCTGCAGAAGAGAAAAGAAAAACCTAAGGTGTGAGCATCATGGGTAAAATGTCACACATTCAGATACTAATGCCTGAATCCTTTTTTCTTTAACAAGAGATGAAAAAACACCAGGAAATAGTCCATTCTGGACTTTTTACTTTCCCCATGTGCTTGATTCCAGGACACTAGTTTTGTTTTGTTTTTTAAATCCAATCTTTCTTTGTCAATTCTATGGGATAAGAATAATTAGGTCAGAAAGTGGAATAAAGGGCACTACCATGGACTTGATACCCGTATCTGTGAATGCTTGTCTCTTCAGCTGGTATGCACGTTTGTGAATAGAAAGGCTTGATTTGCTTGCCTTGCTCACCAGGAGTTAATCAGCATACACTCACAGATCTGCCTGATACGTAATACATGGAAAAAAGCCCTAACAGAGGAAAAACAATGAAAAGTTACTCTGTGCTGCACACTTCCACAGACACTAAAACCTACTGCACTGGATTAGATGAAAAGAGCACCTAGTTTTGTACTCCGTCTCTGAGAGCGACCAAGGAGAAAGCACAAGAAATGGGAATGCACAAGGAAATGCTTTCCCTGCTGTGCTCAACAATTCAGCCTCTGTGACAGATTTGAACACAGACTTGCTTTTACTAGCCACTAATAAGCTTGTCCTTAAAGAGTTTAATCACATTTTGAATCCGTGTTTAATTTTATCTTCTAAAAATCCTGTAGCAATGAGTTCCACAAATTAATTATAAAGTTTGTGAAAAAGAACTTCCTCTTCTTTCTGTTAAACGTACTCACCAGTAAGATCGCTGGTTATGTTCTTGTACACCAATCTTGAAGAGCAGTAAAGTAATAATTCCTGATGATTTTCCCTTATGTTGTTTATGATTTTATCCAATTCCATCACATGCATCCCCTTTCATTTATTTTCTAAGCCAAAGACCTCTAATCTGTGTGATCTTTCCTCCTATTTTGAGCATTCTTGCTGCCTTTCTCCTGTTTTAATATTCTCCCCTAAGCATTACTTCGGAATTCTCAGTACTAAATTTTATCTGCTATTTTATTAGTTCTGTGAGTTTAAGGTCTAAGCGTTTCAGTTTTCAGTTTGACTATCCTGATAATTTTCTTATTGCCACTACAAATGAACCTCCTCTCCAGGATCTCTTATAACAATTAGTACAAATCCTAGCTCAAAGCTTGGAGTACCTCCTTTCAATGGAAAAGCTGTCCAGGTATTCTTACCCTTTATTTCTTATCTTTTAACCAGTTTTTAATACATGAGAGGACCCTTCCTCTTATGCTTTGACAGCTTACTTTCCATGAGAGTGTCTCATGAGAAACCCTGTCAGAAGCGTTGAATGGAAACCACTTGTATGAAATGTTTCCTATCAGGAATTAGAATATTCAAGCGGGATCAGCAATCTATGGAAAGGACTATTTGATTTCTGAAGAAAGGGAAAAGGAATCGTGACTCATTTATAGGACGTTTTCTGACATTCTATGTCAAAGTAGATGCTGCAGATGACATTAAAATATCATCATTTCAGTAGCTTAGCTGATGTTTTAGTAATATCTGGTGAATAATGAAACTGATAATTTTCTCTAAATTCTATATAATCCCACTTTCACTTCTTTTCTTTTTTAAACTGAAGACTAAAATGAAAACAGGGATGACCTGAAATTAAATAGAACAAGCTGAATTTGCCTTCAGCACATTTGGGTGAGGCTGAAGAAAAATGCCTGACTTCACAAGAGCCAATATTCAGCACTGGAGCCCCTTGGCAGCTCCCGTCAATCCTGGCTCAGAATGCAAGGCCTGCTCAAGGTACAAGCAAGACAGACTAAAAGAAGTGGCAGACTTTCTCCTTTGCTGTTGTCTATTCCACTCTTTAACAGCAGATCAGCCTGAACTGTTCTGGCAGATGCTGCATTGCCGTCAAGCATGTGTAGGACGTACGGTTTCGGGTACAGGCCACATCCCCTGCCAGCGCTGGCAGTCACCTCTTGCAGCTCCATCCTGGCAGCAAGAGCCACAAAAAGTCCCACTCTAGCAGTCTCCCCAGCTTGGCACCTTTCCTTTCCAAAAGCCTAGGAAGCACTTCAAATACAGAGTGCTCTGACGTCGGGCTGCTTCCTTTAAAACCCAGTAAGGAGAGAGTAGAGAAATGCAAAAACATTAAAGTAGGTGGGAAGTGAGGACCCCTTTGAACTACTCTCCTCCAGTCAGAGCTATTCTGATCTCTCTCCTCCAACCTTTCTCTGTCATAAAACCCCTAAGCCTCACTGCCAACGTTCTCAGTTCTTTTCCCACTTACCTGCCATA
Source organism: Balaeniceps rex (assembly GCA_013401315.1). NCBI lineage: Eukaryota > Metazoa > Chordata > Aves > Pelecaniformes > Balaenicipitidae > Balaeniceps > Balaeniceps rex. Next base: position 13,421 of record VYZW01058379.1, on the reverse strand, counting down.
ACCTTAGGGACTGCTGGCAGTCCTCCTCCCCCAGCAGAACCCACTCTGCCATCCCTGTGAAACCGAATTTTTCCCATGCTGCTGAGAAGCTGTAGAAAAGCAAAGACAAATGGAAATTTATACTGCTGACACTGAGGAGGTCTCCGTCTGTTTGAAATACAAGTTATCGCAGTAATTTGGAGAGCTAAGCAAAGTGAGCAGGGAATCTACATGAGCAGGCTTTCACATTCTGTTTCCTTCTGGTCATGGCATGGAGAAAAAGAATTTACCCAGGAATGATCTCACTAAGACATAACATAAGAATTAGTAATGTCTAAAATAATATAAACTCTTTATATGTTGTATTTTCCTATAATTTCATTAAAAGAAACATTTTTCATCTTGAAAAATCCAAGTTAGCTTTTATTTTATTTTATAATCTTGTGTTACTTCCTGATGAATAATCACATGGAGATAAAATTCAGATTCATGTGTAACAGGCATTTAAGGATATAAAATACCAGAGGCATATTGTTAAATTCCCCAAGCCATACATTGCAAACCTAAGAACACCAGCATTAAGATTACACTTAGAAGACATCTGCAAATACTAAGGACAGTAAAGGTCATTAAATAAACTTAACACTTCCCTGTACTTCAAATAGAACAAAGAGTTTGAATTCCTGCTGTAGGTGCCAAGTCCACTCTGTTTTAACTCTCTAGTTATGACCAATTTCATGTGGGAAGTTATCATTATAACAGAGAAGCTCCCTAGAAGGTATATATGGAGCTGGACAACAATTTTAGAATAAAAGCTAAAACCGGAAATTTTAAAAGGCAAAAAAGCCCTGTAAAAATAACCTAGAAACAGTTAATGCGAGAGAACTACTGCTCCTTAACAAAATGGAGAAAGATAATCTTAGAATAATTTATCAGAACATTGTTGAAATTTTTCTTTTCTTAAGTGTTTTGTGTTGGCTGGGAGCCATCTCCTCCTGCACTGCAATTGAAGAGAACATTTGCCTCCTTGGTTTTCGACTCTAACATCTCATAGCACAAGCAGAGCTTTTGTTATGCATCAGCAGCTGCCAATATTTTAATGAAAGGCTCCAACAAAAATGGTTGTCCTTTGCTTTTGATTTATTTTAGCTGGCAGCTCTTCAGAGTTTCACTCCCCAGTTCAAACCTGGTCTGCTGTAGCTTCTATACACAGTCCTCCAGGATCTCCCAGTATTCTCCCATTACAAACTGATTGACTACACTGTCAGAACCTCTCGACAAACTTTCCAGTTTCATTTAGTCTGCAAGGCTTTTGTTTTCAGCAAAGCAAATTCCCAATTCTACCCTCATCTCCTATTAAACTGGAAGGAACATTTTACATCAGATATGTTCCTGCTGAATCTAGGCATTTAACAAAGTCTCTAATCCTGTCTCTTCATCCTATAGTCTGCATTTGTTTCTCAACAAGTAAGGCCTTTCTTTGCCTATTAGTTTATTTAAGGTTTTAATTGTTGATTCTTCTTTTTAGTCTTGTCTGAGTGTGTACTTCACTAACACTCCATCTTAGACATTGTGATAGGCACAGGCAAAATGTCAGGCACCTAAGTAAGCCTGTGCTTAAGACACATAAATCTGCAGAAGTTAAATACATGTCTAAATGCTCTCTTGAACTCTTACTGACAAAAAGATGTGCGGGCTTTTTGCACTGGACTCTGCTGATGTCTCTGTTTTATGCTATTGGTAACAACAGCACTTAACCAGCTTCCCTTCTGGTGTGATATTCCTAGGAACTTTCAGTAAACCAGTTGCGATCAGGGAAAAAAAACCTGGAAAGATAATAAATGTCAATTCGTTTGTACGATGAGAATAAAAACTGAGGCTGACTGCAAAACAGTTTAGATAAAACAGTGGAAACACTATGAATTATATTCCTATTCATGACACACAATTTAAAAGCACAGAATTTGCCCAGATTAAAAAAAGTTCTGGAGAGATTATATTATTTTACCCATTTCTACTAGGTTTTACAATTTATCTTGCAGTGAAGGTTCTGTGGAGATATAACACTGCTTGGTGTACTAAATAGTGTCACTTTCTTCTGGTTCTGGCAAGTTTTAATGTCGACTAACAAGGAAACGTTAACCTCTCCTGTTCTCACTCTTTCAGTGTGATTTCTAATACATCTGACACAATCCCTTGCAAGTCCTTATTTCTCTGTAATTACATTAACATGATGATGTGCCTTCATCTAGGACTTCATCAGGATTTCATCTTGTAAAGAAAAAAAAGTCCTAGATCATTGAAGTACCTTTTTCTTATGAAACCATCTTCAAAGCCTTAACCTCAATGTTTCTAGAGATCTGTCAGCTTAGAAGTAACACCTGACACCGTCAAATTATTGCCATTATCACATCCAGGGCAATCACTCCTCCCTCCCCTGCCATCCCAAGGTTTTCAGAAAACAAAAAGTAGGGTTTCCTTCAACTTTGAAAGTTGTTAACCGTGAGTGTGACTTAGATTTACTGAATTATTCTACTGTAGTGTCCCAGGAAGACTTGGCAGAGATTGATTCCAGCTACACCGAGGATGACACATATCAAACTCCTTCACAGATGCTTATTCACCCATCAGATTATATAACGTTGACCCTGGAATTGCTGAGAAGTAAAAGGAGTAAAAAGAGAGTTGGATGTGTTTTATTTGGGATGCCAGGTCATTAAGACTATTCTGGTAAGATATAACAGAATGGTATGATGCAGACTTTCTACCTCAGGCTATGAACTTGTCATCTTACAAGTGAAGTGAAGCCAGCCTGCTTAACTGCCTGAGCAATAAATAGAACCTCTTTCCTAGCACATAAAAGCAATGGACAACTTCTACTTGACTTTTGCTTCTTCATTCTCTCTTCTAAAAGTGCCCTGAGCTCTGCTGGAGTGCTTGTTTAGGAGTGTTCACTGTTTATACTTGTAAATAATTAGCCATGGTAATTGTGCTATTTTTTATGCCATGAATGTCATTATACGTTTACAAATACAACGTCATAACTTCATGAAGTGGTGGAACATGGTTTATTTTTTGCAACCTGAAACAATGCTTAAGATGGGAAAGAAGAAAAACTGTAGTTATTTCTTAAAAATTTCCCACAGCATGTCATTAAGTAAACTGGAATGTGAGCAAACACAGACCTAGGTCACTGCCGTAAAGCTAAGACATTTCTCTGATGACATAGTCTGATGCTAAATATACATTCAATTAGATGCTCCATTTTAAGATGGTTTCTTCCCTATAGCAGAAACCTGCCTATTGCACAGGGGACAGAATAGAAGAAATACAGCAAGCATCCAGTTTTGACTCCATTACTATAAAGGTTGGTTCAAACTGTACTACTGAAAAAGTGTTCCATAGTTATGCAAAAAATGTGTTTAAGGCTTATTAAAAATCCTGCATTGGTGAAGGACAGATACTACACTGACTGACTTCTCTCCCTCTCTTGATATTCACAGAATTTAAGGCAGCTGGGCCAATTTGCTCTCCTATATCTTGCAGGACATTAATTTCAGTTACCTCTAGGTTCAGCCCAATATCCTGGTCTAGACAAGGGCATTTTGATCCTCAACAGACAAACCCGCGGCAACCACAGGCAGACAGTAGAAAAGCCTGATGGTGTGCCACACCATGCAAGGCACAGCTCGCGCAATAGTGCTGANCAGATGCTTATTCACCCATCAGATTATATAACGTTGACCCTGGAATTGCTGAGAAGTAAAAGGAGTAAAAAGAGAGTTGGATGTGTTTTATTTGGGATGCCAGGTCATTAAGACTATTCTGGTAAGATATAACAGAATGGTATGATGCAGACTTTCTACCTCAGGCTATGAACTTGTCATCTTACAAGTGAAGTGAAGCCAGCCTGCTTAACTGCCTGAGCAATAAATAGAACCTCTTTCCTAGCACATAAAAGCAATGGACAACTTCTACTTGACTTTTGCTTCTTCATTCTCTCTTCTAAAAGTGCCCTGAGCTCTGCTGGAGTGCTTGTTTAGGAGTGTTCACTGTTTATACTTGTAAATAATTAGCCATGGTAATTGTGCTATTTTTTATGCCATGAATGTCATTATACGTTTACAAATACAACGTCATAACTTCATGAAGTGGTGGAACATGGTTTATTTTTTGCAACCTGAAACAATGCTTAAGATGGGAAAGAAGAAAAACTGTAGTTATTTCTTAAAAATTTCCCACAGCATGTCATTAAGTAAACTGGAATGTGAGCAAACACAGACCTAGGTCACTGCCGTAAAGCTAAGACATTTCTCTGATGACATAGTCTGATGCTAAATATACATTCAATTAGATGCTCCATTTTAAGATGGTTTCTTCCCTATAGCAGAAACCTGCCTATTGCACAGGGGACAGAATAGAAGAAATACAGCAAGCATCCAGTTTTGACTCCATTACTATAAAGGTTGGTTCAAACTGTACTACTGAAAAAGTGTTCCATAGTTATGCAAAAAATGTGTTTAAGGCTTATTAAAAATCCTGCATTGGTGAAGGACAGATACTACACTGACTGACTTCTCTCCCTCTCTTGATATTCACAGAATTTAAGGCAGCTGGGCCAATTTGCTCTCCTATATCTTGCAGGACATTAATTTCAGTTACCTCTAGGTTCAGCCCAATATCCTGGTCTAGACAAGGGCATTTTGATCCTCAACAGACAAACCCGCGGCAACCACAGGCAGACAGTAGAAAAGCCTGATGGTGTGCCACACCATGCAAGGCACAGCTCGCGCAATAGTGCTGAGTGAATATGATCTAAAAAGTTGTTTGTATTGGCCCTTTTCCTATGGCAATATACTAAAGCCACTACATTCTTCTCTGACTGCTGCTCTTTAGTTGCCTCAACTTTGCAGTAATCACAAGTTGCCTTTCTTGCCAGACAGTTAAAACTTCATTCCTGGCCATTCTGTCATAGCAGTCATTAGGTTTCTTTAGAGAAAATATACATTAAAGGCTAATATATGATCTTTGGTACTCCTGCCTTCTGAGGAATATGTTTTTCTTCCTATGAATGGCTTCACACTGACCTAAACAAAAACAGGGCTTGTCTTCAGTGTCCTGGTACAGTCCATACATTCAGCTCTAGCCCTCTTTTTCTTAGGTCTTTAGGCTTTGAGTTGGCAGAATTTGCATCTTCAGTTATTGCAACAAAATTATGTTTACAAACGAGGAAGATAATCAGGTCCCTTTAAAAATCAGGTTTAGGGGAACTAATCTAAATGTGAAGTTAACTCATTTTTAAAGCTGCAGCTTAAACTGTCATTAAAGCAAAAAAATAAAGGCCTTTAGAGAGAAGGGAACATTAAGAAGAAGGAACTGAGACATCAGGTTACAGATAGAGTTGTTTCCTGCCCAGCAAACAAGTAGTAGGACTAACCACTTCATCTTCCATCCCACATAAACAAGTAGTTGATGATACAATAAACGCAGCAAAAGTGAATCTCAATACTGCAAATGGTTCTATGCCAAAGCGCAACAAAAATCAAGCTCTAAGGTTGTATAAGCTCTTTACAAACAGGCAAGTTAAGACTGCAATATTACACAAGATCATTTAAAGCCTCTAAAAACCTTTGAAGTTTCTCTCCCTCTTTCACTGGCACTTTAATAAGGCAATTCCCAATATTTGACTTGTGAAATAGCCTGGAATATAACAGTTGTATCAGCAGCCTGTAGCTAGGCTGTTCCTTATTGGCCCTCTGTGAACATTTTAAACACCCTTTGTAACATGATGAAAGCCATACCTATTTCAAGGCTTATTTGCACAGAGGGAGTAGTTAAAAGTTTTGATTATTGGGACTGCAGATGGTGGGGCTGATTCTGGGAGCAGCAGTCTATTCTCCCAGTCCCCAGCATCTGGAGACCACTGGCTATACTGGCACCCATTTTTTCTGAACTAAGTCCTTTTCATCTGATAACAAATCTGTGACTTGCATTGTTCATTTCAGTAATCCAGCTCGGTGTCACATCAGCTTTGTCCCCATCTTTAAATATATTCATGCCATCTGTCTCATGGTCTCAACTGGTAAAACAATTGCATCGTAGGTTACGTGCAATCAATTCCCAGTTGTTCTGAACAGCTTGAGATGTCTCACATCTTACTCAGTGGCTTGTGGAAGAGACTGATAAATTATTTTTTATAGCAAGATGATCAGTTTAGGATTCCCTTTACTGACATTTCAGATGCCAAGAAGTTCAGATTTTAGCTTGATATCTTTGCACTTTTTCCCCATATGCTTTTGGTTCCTCTTGCAAAGAAATGTGTTTCTCTCCATATGTCTCTTATCTTGAGCTTTCAGTGTCATCTTTAATTAGAAATTGAAAATCAGTTGGTTTGATTTATATCAGTATTTGTCATTGCTGCTATTGTCTTTCAGACAATCATATTCAGATGTTAATGTCAAATTAAAATTATTCTTTATAGGGTCATAAATATGAAAGATGCAATTAAAACATTCCCATTAAGAAATAACAGAGTGTATGACAGGCTCTTGTTCCCGATGCTTCAGCAGCACACCCAGTCGGCACTGTCCTTGTGAGAGAGCGTGGTGAATATCTGTCACTCAGACCTACCACAGCAAAAACCTAGATTAAATCTTTGGCTGCAGGTGTGACACAGTTCAAATTCAGACACCAGGGGAGTTAAATTTGCTTTCAGCTCTTGTGATCATGATGAAATTGTCAAAGTGAATGATGACACATCATCCAAATGGAGCATGTAGGTGGTCGTCGCTGAAAGCTGTGTATCAGGAGCAATTGGGTCCCCTTACATCCATGGGAACAAAACCCAGGGGAAGCAAGGCTGTGGTCCCTGGCAGGATATAGCTGCTCCCTTCTGGGTATGAAAGGCTAACCATACGCAGAGAGAAAAATGAAGAACGTGGAAA
>VYZW01058378.1:4607-14987 GCA_013401315.1 Balaeniceps rex | reverse complement strand
ACCCAGCCAGTCCCTGAGCAGTGATCGCTGCCCCCCCAGCCAACTCCCCTCAGTTTATATACTAAGCATGACATCATATGGTATGGAATAGCCCTTTGGTCAGTTTGGATCAACCATCTTGGGCTGTGCCCCCTCCCAGCTTCTTGTGAACCTGGCAGAGCATGGGAAGCTGAAAAAGAAAGTCCTTGACTAGCCTAAGTACTACTTAGCAACAACTAAAACATCAGTGTGTTATCAGCATTCTTCTCATACTAAATCCAAAACACAGCACTATGCTAGCTACTAGGAAGAAAAGTAACTCTAACCCAGCTGAAACCAGGACATACTACTACCTAGAAAACCTACCCAGAAGACCTAATTCTTTCAAAAAATTTAGTTCAATAGTGCTAGTCATGGGAGGTGGAAAATACTAGCTTAGCATGGTAGATTTACGCTAGAAAGTATCAAAATCTTAAGAAGATACACATATATCTGGTTGCATTTCTGAATCCCTTACTTCTTGGGTATCTGAAAGAAATGTTATAAATGCAAAGTCATTCCCATCTTAAGTGAATTTTCCTAATTAATTTGTCCTACCTTTTTTTTTAATTCACATGAGTTTACCTCTCCCTAAAGCAATAACCTAAATTTCTTTTGATATGGAGCTCTACAATTTCATTCAAGAATCCAAAAGATATCTATGAATGGTCTTCTGAAGAAAAATGCTTCTTTTCTGAAAACTGTGAAGATAGTTTGCATTCATTCTCTTTTGATTTATATGGAATTTTACGTTAAAAGAGATTATTACAATGAAAACCCTCCATTTCGGGAGACTGCAAAGTCAGGAAGATTCAGGTCCTGACTGCAGTTCAAGCTTTCCATTTTCTGCCTTAAATAAATCTGAAATTGGAATTGTCTCATGGTTGATGTACATTTGCAGCTGTCAAACCCCTCTCAGCAGTTTTGATCCACCCACAAAATTTACATAAAGCATGAGAAATGGCCAACTGTCTTTTCTGCGCTCCAGGTATCCACTTTCAAAGAGTATTTTTGTGCTATGAAAAAATTATTTTTCATGTGTTTTGTGTCCAGTTCTTTCCCAGTCCTTATATTCAAGGAAGTGTTCCCAAAAGTAGGGAAAGACTACACATTTGTCATCTGGGATATACTGTTGTATTATATCTCCCTAAAAGTATGCAAGTAACAGCAAGAAACTTGCACAAGTAAGTACATGAGTCATGATTACTCATCATAACTGGAAAAAAATATTGTCCTGAAGAAAATCTGATTTTACTAAACTTATCCTGTGCCTTTTATTTTTTATCTGCATAAAACAGTATAAAATTTGCTAATGAGACTGCAGAAATGGCTATCAATCAGCCTGCCCACAGCAATTATATTGTCAGCACCTGGGGTGCACACTTTTGACAGGTGTCCTAACTTCATTCTTTTTGATGGCTGTATTTTAAACTTGTATTTAGTTTGTTTGACATTTGAGTCTTCTCCCGGTGCAAGATGTGTTGTAAAACTTTGCATACGATCAAACAGTTTAGGGAGTCATTATAAAACTCAGATTTGCATTTATTAAATTTGAAGAGAATGTGTTATCAGATGCTTACAGTGTCAAAATATCTAATTGACAGAAGAGGACAGAGACTAAGTAAAATGTGTTAATAATATAAAAAACCTAATCTCAGCAGTTTAAAAGAACAATTCTATACAAAACATCTAACTTAGAAAGACAGAAAATATTGCACACACATTCTTATGTGCACAATACATTGTTTTTTCACAATAAACATTAAAAATAAACCAAAACTTTCCAGTGCAACACTGTATAATTTATTAAGCAAACTCCATCCCAATCAATTGGGTTGCCTTTGCAGCTCCGTAGCATCATCATCATCCAGATGACACAGGCTATGTATTCTAATGAGGCAGAGAAGCAGGGAAACTTTCTTGCCTTTCCTAAGAAAACAAAGCAACTTTCTAATGAGTAATTTAGACAAAGGCTGACTCGCCATCAAGGAGAAACTCTTACTCCAGCTACATTTTAAGAGAAAACTGAGTGAATTTTTTTCATCACATTTACTTAACCAACAATACTAAACCTGAGAACAACACAGATATATTGATAAATGTAACAGAATATAAAATACATGTGTGGGTTTTTAAAATCAGAACAAGTGAAGAGAACTGTCTCAGAGTATGAGTATTGAGTGCTGTGTTAGGAATGTAGCTTCCATCCTTTGACTTTGGAGAAAAAAAACAAATATAACTCACTTGCTTTTTTTTTTAAGATTATTTAAAATTGTTAGCAACTTAAAACATTAAGACTGATTATGCAATATGCCCTAATAAAACCATGAAACATATCACCACTGGCTAATTTTATTCATAGAGTTTGAATTTATGGGGCAGGATTTGTTAAATGAGCCAGAACAGCCATATATGAATCTTGTTATAGAATCATGGAATCATTTGTGTTGGAAAAGACCTTTAAGATCATTGAGTCCAACCATTAACCTAACATTGTCAAGTCCACTGCTAAGCCATGTCCCTAAGCGCCACGTCTATGTGTCTTTTAAATACCTCCAGGGATGGTGACTCCACCGCCTCTCTGGGAAGCCTGTTCCAATGCCTGACCACTCTTTCAGTAAAGAAATTTTTCCTACTATTCAATCTAAACCTTCCCTGGCGCAACTTGAGGCAGTTTCCCCTCATCCTATCACTTGTTACTTGCGAGAAGAGACCAACACCCACCTCACTACAACCTCCTCTCAGGTAGTTGTAGAGAGCGATAAGGTCTCTCCTCAACCTCCTCTTCTCCACACTAAACAATCCCAGTTCCCTCAACTGTTCCCCATAAGACTTGTTCTCCAGACCCTTCACCAGGTTTGTTGCCCTTTGGACATGGTCCAGCACCTCAGTGTCCTTCTTGTAGTGAGGGGCCCCAAACTGAACACAGTACTCGAGGTGCAGCCTCACCAGTGCTGAGTACAGGGGCACGATCTTTTCCCTACTCCTGCTGGCCACACTATTCCTGATACAAGCCAGGATGCTGTGGGTCTTCTTGGCCATCTGGGCACACTGCCGGCTCATATTCAGCTGGCTGTTGACCAACACCTCCAGGTCCTTTTNCACCACCGCCGGGTCCTTTTCTGCCGGCCAGTTTTCCAGCCACTCCCCCCCAAGCCTGTAGCATTGCATGGGGTTGCTGTGGCCCAAGTGCAGGACCCTGCAAATGGCCTTGTTAAATCTCATAGAATTGGTCACAGCCCATTGGTCCAGCCTGTCCAGGTCCCTCTGTAGAGCCTTTCTAACCCTCAAGCAGATCAACACTCCTGCCCAATTTGGTGTCGTCTGCAAACTTGCTGAGGGTGCACTTGATCCCCTCGTCCAGATCATTGATAAAGATATTAAACAGAATTGGCCCCAGTACTGAGCCCTGGGGAACACCACTTATGACTGGTCACCAACTGGAGTTAACTCCATTCACCATGGCTCTTTGGGCCTGACCATCCAGCCAGTTTTTTACCCATCAAAAAGTACACTTGTCTAAGCCATGAGCCACCAGCTTCTCTAGGAGAATGCTGTGGGAGACGGTGTCAAAGGCTTTACTAAAGTCCAGGTAGACAACATCAACCTTTTGCTTATCCACTAAGCTGATCACCTGGTCATAGAAAGAGATCAGGTTAGTCAAGCAGGACCTACCTTTCATAAACCCATGCTGACTGGGCCTGATCTCCTGGTTGTCCTGTACATGCCACATGATGGGACTCAAGACGATCTGCTCCATAATCTTCCCTGGCACCAAGGTCAGGCTGACAGGCCTGTACTTCCCTGGATCCTCCTTCCGGCCCTTCCTGTAGTTGGGTGTCACATTTGCTAACCTCCAGACAACTGGGACCTCCCCCGTTAGCCAGGACTGATGACTAATTATGGAAAGTGGCTTGATGAGCACTTCCACCAGCTGCCTCAGGACCCGTGGGTGGATCCCATCCAGCCCCATAGACGTGTGTGTCTAAGTGGTGTAGCAGGTCGCTGACCATTTCCCCTTGGATTATGAGGGCTTCATTCTGCTCCCTGTCCCTGTCTTACAGCTCAGGTGGGCTCGGTACCCTGAGAACAACTGGTCTGACTATTAAAGACTGAAGCAAAGAAGGCATTAAGTACGTTGACCTTTTCCTCATCCTTTGTCATTACGTTTCCCCCCGCATCCAATAAAGGATCGAGATTCTTCTTAGCCCTCCTTTTTTTGCTAATGTATTTATAGAAATTTTTTTTTTGTCTTTTACGGCAGTAGCTAGGTTAAGTTCTAGTTGGGCTTTGGCCTTTCTAATTTTCTGCCTGCATAACCTCATGACTTCCTTGTAGTCCTCCTGAGTTGCCTGCCCCTTCTTTTAAAGGTCATAAACTCTTTTTTTTCCTGAGTTCCAAAGCTCTCATTTAAATATTTAAGGTGTATTATTCTTAACTGGAAACCACACTGGTATTGCAAAGCAACATATTTTAATGATTTTATTAATTTCAATGCCTTTAGCTTTTTCCCCAAATGTTGGATCAGAGTGCACAGGAAATGAAAAAATACATTATGAAAACACGTGAACAAAAAGGTTCCCAAAATGAACAAGTGCATGGACTGGGAGGGAAAAATCTTGTTAAAGTAAACATTTTGACGTGTTTTTATGTATAATGTATACACAATGAGGAAGAAACTTCATGTTACATGACAGGGAAAAGGGAAAGGGGAAGGAGAAAGAGGAAGAGGAGAGGGGAAGGGGAAAGGGAAAGGAGAAGTGGAAGCAAGAAGGGGAAGGGTGGAGGGTAGGGGAATGTGAAGGGGCAGGGGAAAGGGAAGGACTGACACTGAAACTGGTTCTTGTAATAGTAGGGTTTTTTTAAACCATTTAAGTTATTTTACTAGTTCTATTTTTGTATTGTCAGCTCTGGTGGGAGAAGGAAGGGAATGAGGGGAGGAAAACATTCTGGGATGATACGAATGTATTTTATTTAGCTGCCAAGAAAAGAAGACTTATCTCATAGTTTGAGCACTCGTGCTAGTACTCTTTGAAACAAAAATAATGCAGGTGGACCAGATTAAGTGTCATGATTATATTGCAAAATGTGTTTCTTTTTACTATTTATATCATCTCCTTTTGAAATAAAATATTGGTCTTAAAGGTTGGGTCCTTTACAGAGGACCTCAAATAAAGATTTATAGGAATGGTGACATGAATCTGAACATCAGCAGAATTCACCTCTCTATTGATCTTGCTAATCAGATAGGTCTTGTTTGTGAGCCTAGATATTAGCAGAAAGTTTTAGTCAGTTAGTGAGGAAATAAAACTACGGCAACAGAACAATTTCATCTTTCATGATACACTGAAAAAGGTGGTCTTGCTGACATTGTTCTGCAAACCATGTCGTAATAGCAGAAATTTTGACATAATATGGTCAAGGGCACCACAGTATGATGTAAGATGATTAAAAGTTTGGGTCATCAGAAAGATTTTTGATCAATCTTATACAATGCCATGAATAACAGCAATGAATCAAAGAATCTACAGAATGTTCTTCAGAATAGGAACATATTCTTCCTTTAAAATGATGATATTCTAGCTCATATTACAATTTCATTTCATGGGTATACAGCTAACGATTTAAGGAATGTGAAGTGCCACAATATCTTGCTAGAAACTGAAGGTCAGCAGGTTGGAGTAAATGTAAGATGAGACTTAAATCATGATTAAAAGATTTACAATTTACAATTGTGGGAAATATAACAGAAATAACTTTCCCTTTTTTATAGCAGCAGTACTTCCTTTAGGTACAAAATAAACAAAGCAACAAAAACAAGAGGGTGTTTTTAAGTCTAGCATCAGTATTCTCTACTACTAAGCAATAAAAGTATCGTCAGTCAGGACACATCAACGCTTTGTATTGCTGTGCTTTGTTAAAATCATTATTTTACTTCTTATAAAGCAGCTGTAAGGATTTAAAAAAAAAACAACAAGCAAACCCCAAAACCAAAAATTTGTGATGAACACTTCAGAATGAAGAGATGATTAAATGCTCCTTATTCATTCCTGTAGTTTATCTCTACCTTATTCAGACTTCTATTGTATTTTTAAGAAGCATCTCCATTGGGATAAACATTCAATGCAAGTAATTAAAACAGTTATTGAGGTAGAAGAAGTTTCTTGAGAAGATTTAGGAAGCACAGCATTTCTTATAGCATGCTTAGGAGTATGTTTGTTGTATGAGACTTGAGCAGGGTACATGTTCAGCCAGTGGTTTTTCCTTGTTTGTGATATAATACTCAGACATATGATCTTCTACCTTGTTTATATTAAACATGTTTTAGGATATATTAAAGGAATAGTCACAGGAATAATCATAAGAATCATAGGAATAGGCATAGGCTGTCTATCAATATCAACTTGTACTTTACATTTTCTTCCTGAAGGTACATAAAAGCAAGATAATTAAGTCAAAACTACAGAATTCACAGAGTCACTTGATTGTATCATCAAGCTCAGAGCTCAAAACATAGTCTGCCTGGTTTACCATGCTTAAATGGAATTAAGGTGAATAGATAAGAGTGGGTAGCTGGTCTGTAAATATATAAATACATTTGGAGAAAATTATAAGTCTCTACATGCTTGCCAGGGAAACAAAACTTTAACAAATCTCATAAAACATTGCAGTCAGGAGACGTAGTGCTTAAGTTGCCCTACAGATAGATATCAATAAGATTAGAGAGTGAAAATAGTCAGAGAAGATAAAAGAAACAGTGATTAATTAAAAATAAAACCTAAACCATAAGTGATAGTAGTTAAAACATAATTGCTATTTTTTATTATTTGATCAGAATGAAGTTCCTTGAAAATCTGTACATTGTGCAGACAAACTAGATTTCACCTCTTTTGTGCAAGACTGTGAATACTAATTTAGTTCTGATTTTCTTTTCATTAAAATCTATGTAATATTTATTCCATCAGGGTTCAAAATTATTTTCCCTTGACATTTTATAGTTTATAATGTTAAAATTTTCTGTGGAAACCTTTGAATTTGCACTTCAATTAGAAATTGAAAAAATAAAATGTTTGATTTTTTTTTCCAAAAGGACATGTGTTTTCTAAAAATCTTTAAGTAAGCAGCTATTTCCCATTTCATTACTGAGAAAAAGAAGGATAATTTCCTATTTTTTAAAAATTAAAATATAAGGATGCAAAAGAAAATTATGACATAAAAGTAATTAATAAATGCTCAGTATTAAAAAAGAAGTAGCTTAATAGAAGTGAAATGAGGATTTATTATCTGCATGCTAATTAATTTTTATCTGTAATAATGTAAGCCTTCTGAAATCAGAACCAAGGTCAGATGAACAGTCTTCCAAAAATGTAGTAGCTGTCTGTACTGAACTTATTTGGATGAAATTGCTGCCAAGCATCCTAATAAGAATTGCTCCACATACAATACTCCTTGTCTTGTGCAGTGGAGACTGGTCATTTAACATAACTCCAGAAAAAACATAAAAGCATAATTTATCAATTCCCACAGAATAGTCTTCTTGAAAGGTCTCATTACAGCACTTGGTTTAACAGCACTTTAAGTGGTGGGATTGAAGGTGCCAGGTATTAGTGTCATTAGGGATGATCATTTTGTGGGTCAAGAAAAGGATATTAAAAATAAGCCAAATGGGTCAATAAAAAAATCATTAGGTAAAGTGAAATAGTGAAATAATGAACAGTGAAGTAGAGGCTTAGCTTCCTGTGGTCAAGAGCAGCATAACAAGTGTACATTCAGCCTGGATATTGAAGGTCATGTGCGTGTTGTGGTAGGTTATTACTGCAGCTGGGGTAAGCTTTTGGCTACTGACCCACCACTCCTCAGAGAAAAAAATTTCTCCAGTGCACAGGGCATGGAAACTTCATGAAGCAGCAGCTGCTATTCAACAATCCCAGGACTGTGCTTCAGTGAGTTTCAATCCTTGGTGGGATTTTCTGCCTAAATATTTCTGCCAAACTATAACTATAATTGAATATCACAATCTGGCCCTTTCTCTTTTTAAATAACCTATTGCTACCAAGAAAATATGTCATCCTGTCTCAAGATGGGTACTAGGTGACACATAGACATGGCTCCTTAAGGTAAATCTCAATTTTAAGGACTATTTATCCTGAGGCCACGTTTTAGCATTCCATCTTAAACTAAAAGCACAAAATTAATAGAATCATAGAATAGCCCAGGTTGGAAGGGACCTCAGAAGACCATCTGGTCCAACCTTTCATGGGAAAGAGAGCCTAGACGAGATTATCTAGCACCTTGTTCAGTCACAAACTTTGAATAAACTTTCTTTGGTAGTATTTTAGTGAGTTTAAGGCAGAAGAGATCACAGTTATGATCTAGCTGACCTTAGTCCAGAATCAAGACCAAAGCACTCCTTTGTAACAATTCATTCTCTAAATTTAATAGGTATTCTTGACCTAGATTATTGTTATTTTAATCTTCATCGTAACATAAGTTTTCAATGAAGAGGTCATTATGAGTTTACAATGGTCTTGTCTTCATCAATACACTCAGATTAAAGCAAAATTCTCATTTTTCAGGCTTTTCACAAGCTACTCCTGGAAAAGGTTAGAAAAAAGTCTTCAGTTTTCATTTTACTGAATTAATTTATTAACTTTGACAAATATTTTTCTTTGCTTATATGTGCAGTAAATATTTTCATATAAACATAATTCTACTGAGTTTATCCCATTTTTAGGTACCCATAGCTTAAATATTTTCTAGTATTATTGGATTTTTGGCTATGTTAATACAGTTCAGCTTCTCAAAATTAGGCAGACTGTTTTCATTGCAAGGATTAGAAATGTAACTGAAATGAAATATACTGAGATGCAGAAGGATCGACAGGGTTAGCATGAACTGTTTACTCCAGCATTTCACAATAGCCCCTCATACTTTGAAATGTAAATGGTTGATCAGCTTTTGCTTCCAAAGCTTGGCTTGATCTGACAGATGTTCTGAGACTTTTTCTGATAAATCAGACTTTGTTCAAAANTTTTCTTTTTTTTTTTTTCTTTTTTCTTTTTTTTTCTTCATGTCCTCCCTCGTTTTAATGAGAAGTACTTAAAATTAACTTAGAATATTCTAAGCATACTGTATTTTGCTATGGGAAGGTTAATGTTAGGAGAACATTTGGTCTTGCACAGTTAAGAAAATGTCACTTGGTTTGAGAGATTAGAAAATTTTCATCAACACAGTCTAAAGAAAAGGGCCACCACATGTCGGTGATGGATTATTCTTCCAATGCCAGGCAGNCCTTCCTTTCTTCCACTGTATATAAGAAAATAGAGAGTAACAAACAGTGTGTGTAAATAACCTAAAGGTTTGGGAGCAAGAACTGCACTCTAGTTCCCATTACACTGTTACTGATTCAGTTTGGTGATAGGCACCTGAGCTAGTAGAAAAAAGGAAGAAGAAAAGAGCCACTGTCCAATCATAAGGATCAAATCCCATGGTTGCCATCAGCCTAGGATTTAAAAGTGATACTAATAGTTATATGGAGGCTAAACACAACAGATATTTGAAAAAAAGATTCAGTACATTCTTGGTGGTAATGTCTACTGCTAGCTACAGCGACATGCTGGCTACAGCAATATGGTGACTTGGATGCAAGTTCTGGAAGTCCTAAGGCTCTGAGTGAAGAAAAGTGAGTGTGTCTCAGGGAAAGAATTGTTGTTTGTTTCACTAAATATCTGCTACTGGCTACTATTGTCTGCTGAACTGGATAGACCCAGTAAGGCTGATCAAGGTGGGAAGAATTTGTTTTGTTTTCAAGTCCAGCTTTTGTCTGATACAAATCACCCTTAGTCTTTCTGACTCAGATGTGCACTAGGCACTTGCTAACTATCCTATATTGTAGAGGATTGGACAGCTTGGAGCAGGCAACGGGTAATGAAAGTAGATAGCTTGGAATCTTCCTCATGGTACATCCATAAAGTTGGATCTTATTAGGATTATCAAAGTTGTAGTTAAAGGAATTCAAATATTATCTTGGAAAAACATAAAACAAGCAAAAAAAAAAAATCATGCAAACCTTTTGTCCAGCTCCTCTTATAAATATGAGGATATTTACTTACTTTAGAAAAGTACAAAGTCTGGGCAGATAATTTTTCTTGAAAAACCTTTCTAGAATCTCATGATTTTCAAATTTTGCTGAACTGAGACAAAGGTTCTTCTGCAGAAAACTGGCAATCTGAAAGCCTTTTGCCAAATTTAGTAGGATTGAGGAAAAAGAAGACAGTTAATGTTTAATGGATTAGCATAATATTAGCCACTTGATGCTAGTGTTAACGTTAACATTAACGTTAATGTTAATGAAACTGGCCT